>JAHHFK020004861.1:0-71207 GCA_024533555.2 Aedes koreicus
TTTGTGTTTTCTACAACTACAGTCACCGCCAAAATAAAGTGCCCACTCTTCTTATAAACACGTTTTATCTCTGAAGTCATTGAAAAACTCATTATATCGTATTCATATATTTTTCTAATAATATTATTCATTTCATTTCTCAGGGTGGCCCGCTCTTTCTTGCTTGTGCGGGGAGCGTTAGACCCTTCGATGCCAACGCACATCATACCGTATTATAGGGTAGTACGGATATCAACGGATATCAACAGAGTGCTTATTGGAATATCTCTCATCAAATAATATAGACATATGCAATAAGGGAAACGTACCTACCTTTTTTAAATGCTATTAGACAAGAAGTCTAGATCTAACATTGTGCAATACTGCAATTTATGAAGGAATTGTAAATTGGGAAGTTTCTGAAGAAACGTCATTGTCAGATAATAGACACATTATGTTTGAATGGGTGGGGGGGAATCGGTCAACTACTACGTTTAGAAATCCTAGGAAAACTAACTGGGATCAATATGTACAGTGTTTGAATTCGGAGTTATTTACAGAAGAAGGAAAGATCGATTCTGTTCAGAAATTGGAATCGTTTTCCCAAATGGTAAATGATAAGATTTTAAATTCTTTCACCACTAGTTGTCCTATCAAAAAATCGTCCTCTAACAGGGATGTTCCATGGTGGAACTCTAAATTGGAACGTCTGCGTAAAACGTCTCGTGGATTGTTTAATAAAGCGAAAAGAACCTCAGATTGGACCCCCTTTCGGAGCGCACTTACTGAGTACAATACAGAAATAAGAAAATCAAACGAAGATCCTGGGATCTAACGTGTGAAAACATAAGCAATAGTCCGGAAGTCGCAAGACTTCAGAGGGCTCTTGCAAAGGATCACACGATTGAACTTGGGAATCTGAAAAATGAGGATGGAGTTTTTACAAAAACTCCTAGTGAAACGTTAAAGTTGATTAATGGAAACACATTTTCCTGGATCAGTTTTGTGTGTAGATCCAATGCTTCAAAACGGTGAAGCAGTGTTGATTTTTAAGGCTTGTTTAAGACTCAATAATATCCCATCTTCATCAACACTAGTAAAAGTAATCTTTATACCTTAAATAGGATACTGAGATAACACGCTCCCTTAATCATCTAGGCCCATTAGTCTTTCATCAGTTTTGTTCAATAAGTTTTGTATGTTTCAGTTTTGCATGGAAAACTGTTGAATGATTATATCAATTCAAATTACATGAACAAGCATCCACTGTTTGAGTTTCAGTTTGCTTACCAATCAGGTAAGTCAACAGTGACGGCTCTCCAAACTGTGTTCGACAACGCTTCCTATTCGTCTATGGCTCGTGCCATGAAGAAAGGAACTTTGACATGAACATAATTAACTGGGTTCATACCATGCTCGCAAAAAGAGAAATCACTTCAGAGCTGGGAAGTACGTCTATTACAGTACGGGCAACGAAAGGTTGTCCCCAAGGAGGAGTCCTCTCACCACTTATGTGATCCTTAGTTGTAGACGATCTTCTAAAAAGCTTAGAGGAAAAAGGTTTCGAGGTTGTAGGTTTTGCAGACGATATAGTCATTATAAAATGAAAATTTGACAACATCATTTCAGAAAGAATGCAATTGGCCCTAAAATTTACCCAGTCAGCCTTAGCATAAATCCTTCAAAAGTAGTAATTGTACCTTTCACTAGGAAAAGGAAGTTTAGTCTAAACGCGTTCCAGCTAGGAGGATTAAAGATTCATCTTAGTGAACAGGTTAAATACTTAGGAGTGATACTGGAAGAAAAACTGAACTGGAATACTCATCTTGAGTGCATGAATGCTTTCTGGATATGCTCAAAAACATTTGGCAGAAAATGGGGTCTAAGACCAAAAATGATAATGTGGATTTATACATCCATAATACGTCCAAAAGTAACGTATGCTTCTCTTGTGTGGTGGCAAAAAAAAAAGAGGCTACTGCACAGAAAAAACTTGCAAAACTTCAACGGCTAGTATCCATTGCTATAACGGGAGCGATGCGCAGCACTCCATAAAATGCGTTGAATGCAATTCTAAATCTGCTGCATTTGCACGAATACGTACAACTAGAAGCGGAAAAGAGTATGCTTAGACTTAAACGGCTGAAAACTTTCCTATCTGGTGACTTAGTCGGTCACCTGAGCATTTCACAAAGCTTTCAAAATGGGCCAGTGATGTATATGAATGGAGACTGGATGAAACCTGTGGAAAACCATGACATCCCTTACAACATATGCGAAACGTCACGTATAGATTGGGAAGTCGGAGGTCCCACTGTTCGCCATGGCTCCATAAAATTCTTCACAGATGGCTCAAAAGTTGGAACAAAAACGGGAGCAGGAATCTTCGGCCCTGGGGTAGAAATCTCAGTGGCGATGGGAAACTATCCAACGGTTTTCCAAGCGGAGATCTTTGCTATAATAAAATGTGTTAACTTTTGTCTGAAGAGGAAATATAGATATGCAAATATTTGTATTTTTACAGCCAGCCAAGCGGCACTCAAAGCGTTAAGTAATTATAAATGCACATCCAAACTTGTCTGGTAATGCATTCTTTCATTGCGAAAGGTGTGCCAAGGGAACTCCGTAAATTTATTCTGGGCTCCGGGACACTGCGGTATATGATACTGTGCCATAAAAATGGAACTGAAATCTTGGGAAGAACAAAGGGTGATGACCATCTGGTTGGTTACCAAAAAGTGTGTTCAAGCTAAAAGGTTTATAATTCCAAATGTTACAATTAGTAAAAAGCTTCTGCATCTCAACAAGAGAGTTCTTTATACCTATACTGGCCTAATAACCGGACATTGCCCGAGTAGATATCATTTGAAAAACATTGGCCAGGTTCAGAATGATATCTGTCGTTTCTGTAACATGTAACGTGAAACCTCGGAACATCTGCTTTGCAGTTGTGATGCTTTGTACAAGAGCAGACTTAAATTTCTGTACAGTGGCTATATGCAACCTAAAGAAATTTGGACTGCAAATCCTGGAAAGTGGTGGGTTTTATAAACTCAATTTTGCCTGACTGGGAGACGCGTCTTGGGCTGGTCACTTGACAAATGGTGATCTAGCTTTAAGATGCGAATTAGACTAGTAAACAGGGGTATACCACAAAAGTTCAACTCAGTGGACGCAGTGGTTCTACGCCCCAACAAAAAAAAAAATATTATTATTTTGAAGATGCATGTGTATTTTTGCAATGGATACTACACATTTTTGCAAATTATTTTTTGAACCATACGTGGTGTAAGTTTTGTGTGTCATAATGAAGTGCCCAATTGAAAATATATTATGTGTATGTAATTTTTACATCCAAACGCCCCTCGTATTCAATTTTTTGACGTTTCCAAGTGTTTGTTGATCTTTTTACGGATTTCAGTTGTCGGTCAGAAAGATTCAGTGCGAGTTATCTAAATAACCATGGATAATACGGTGGCAAGCAAAACTATTACCTTGCAGATCCGAAAATATGTTATTCGTGATATCGAGAAAGGTGAATCGCATCGCAAGATTGGTGAAAAGTTTGGATACAGCAAAGCAGCCTATGGTTCAGTAGCTGATCGCCCAGGAAGGGGAAGGAAACGTGGAACAGATTCCCGAACAGATGCGAGAATCATTCGAGAAATTAAGAAAAATCCGAAGGTTACCCTCAGGAGAGGATCAAGGAAGTGATTCAACAACCGATCTCGGACAGTACTCTACGCAGAAGGATCGCTGAACACGGTATGAAGAGCAGGTTTTGTAAGAAGTTGTCTTTTATTAGCAAAGTCAACAAAGCGAAACGACTCAAATTTGTTCGGGAGCATGCTGATAAAACTTTAGAATATTGGAAGACTGTTTTGTGGACTGATGAGTCTGAATTCGAGTTGTTCAACAGCAAAAAACGAGCTCGTGTATGGCGTAGACCTGGAGAGGCGCTTCATGATCGACATATCCAGGGCACAGTTAAGCATGGTGGAGGGAACGTGATGGTGTGGAGGTATTTTTCTTGGGCGGGTGTTGGTGCTTTGGTAAAAATCGATGGTATTATGACAGCAGATTTCTACATCGACATATTGCGTGAGAATTTGGAGGTTTCGTTGGTTAAAACTGGGCTGGAAAACAAATTTGTGTTCCAGCAAGATAATGACCCAAAACATACCGCGAAGAAGTCAAAGGCATTCTTCCGTTCCTGCCGTATTAAACCTATGGAATGGCCCCACCAAGAGTCCAGATCTGAACCCAATAGAGAATCTTTTTTTTTTTTGGATTCACGAGTTGATAAGGTAGGAGTTACCAACAAACATAACTATTTTCAAGCTCTGGAGAACGCTTGGGAATTTTGATCCACAACACCTGGGAGAATCTGGTGGAGAGTATGCCGAAACGTGTTCAAAAACTGTTGAAGGCCAGGGGAAGACACATCAACAACTTGTTTTTTTTAAAGAAAATAAGAAGTGGGCACTTTATTTTGACATGCATAATTTCTACTATAGTTTGCTCTTTCTTGAAGAAAAAAAAAGAATTTGCAGGACAAGTGTTTTTTTTATGTACCAGACAAGAAAAGAACATAATAAATACGCCATCAAAACAATAAAACTTAGAATCTTTCACTTATTTTACAGTTTGCTGCACAAAAAGGTGAAACTGGGGTAGGTGGGCACTTTTTTCTTGCCGGTGACTGTATATTCCTACTATAGCCTCTGTAAATCGAACACAACCTTGAGATATTTATTCAGTCCTTCCTGTTTCACCGTTGATCATGGAAGATTTTAACTCCCACGGTACAGACTGAGGAAAACCGTACGATGACAACCGTTGCTTCTTGATACAAATGTAAATGTAAATGACCTCTCTTTCAACTAAAATTGGACACTTCTAAACAATGAAGAAGTAACACGTTTGGCTGGTCCAACCTCAGTTGTCAGTAGATGCGACCTCAAATATTGTTAGAATTCATTTTAATCCTCAACCATAGGATACAACGATATTGGGTTCGTTCAAATTTTATAAGGTGAGTTGTTTCTGCCGAGAAAAAAATGAAAGAGCCCTATCTAAGACACAATTTTGGATTTAAGAGGATTTTATAGTGAGCTTTAAAATCATCATAAAACTTTTAATGTCATTTTGGTACTCTTGAACAGAGAAAATAGTTATTTTATGATGTTTTATGAGGTCTCCTGCTTCAGGAAAAGGTCAAAACACATCCTCGATTTCAGACTAAGAGATTATCAATTCAGGAATAACCATACAGGATTGAGTTATCAAATATGTTAAGATTAACATATGTTAGTTGAATGGTGGATAATAGAGCGGAATCTATACAACTTAACTAGAACCTCACGATTTATTATTCAAATTGTAATGTATGTTAAACGACAGATTAAAATAAGCAATGCATGTCGCAATCACATTCCAATATTCCAATTATGCAACCTAGCCTTCATCTCCCCCGTATCCAACCACAATCATAGAAAAATGTTTTAATAAAGCATTCTTTCCTCACATCGGCATGCCAATCGGATGCTATTAAATGATTTTTAATTTTCATCCGATTTATGTCAAAGTGATCAAATATTCACTGCAAACCTGTGTGAGCGGGAGGAAGTTGTTTACTGCGTCCTGGTCCCGTTAGTACCGTATAAAATTCATTTATATTTCACACCTCCACTTCACTTCGGTGGCTTCCGCGTTTCTTCCCATCTATCGGCTGGAAGTTGGTCGTATTCCAATGGCTACCCCTTAAAATCCGGGTATTTTTTTCCTCCACCAACATTTCGTGAACTCCTCCGTGCGTGCGCTTGTATGAGCGAAAACGAGCTGAAATTAAAATTTAATTAAATACCACAATTTATAGTCAATTTTGTGTTACATGTGTTCATTCGAATTCCGAAGAGTGCTTGCGTGGCTCTCACCTTCCCACCTCAGATGCCACCGTTTTTACCATCCATCTTCCAGCGAGGCACCGGGCACCGGAAGTGGTAGGCTGGATGCGGCTGGGTTGTGCGTTTAATTTCATGTTTTATGGCCTGTTGTTGCAAAGCCAATAATTTATAAGCTAATAGAGTGTACGTGCGGCGGTGACAAACACACATGCGTTGTTTTCACCACCATTCGTCAATGCGGATCGTTTTCGGATGTATGGGAGTTGTGTTGTGAAGGGACATGATTATTTGTCTGGAGTGATCTCCGACATCGGGCGGCATTATGAACAGAATTTGGGTGACGACAATGTTAGGTGGGGTCATAAAGTTGAGCATTAACTTTTCAGAATGGGTTTTGCACTGTACAGTTAGGTGGAGCTGATATAGAATCACCTTTCTATTAACCTTTTGAAATGAGATAATTGTAATGTACACATTGGTTATCGGCTGATTGAGTAGAATGGAGGGGAATTGTTTTATCGATTAAATTAATTTGAAACCGAATTGAGATTGGAAACCGCTTCAAGGAAGTTTCAATAGATGAAAATTTACTGACATGCAGGTAATAAGTTTGTTGGCTTCTTCAACCAAGACCTTCGCTGTTATTTTGAATTCGCAAAAGTAATAAACTTCAGCTCAAATCACATGACTCATCAAAAGTGCTTTTTTGATCAGCATTGGTCGGTCCGCATTTAACTTCTCCCATTTGCATTTTTTTTTTCTGGTGGGACTGTGAATAGAGTAGAAATCTCTACGCCAGACCTTTGATGATATCGTTGCGTTAATCCTTTCGAATCATTTTGTCAGTCGTAAATGGAAGATGTCGTCCATGAAGACGCTGTTGCAAATGACTTGGAAGGAGCCACGTTTGAGGATTTTGAGTCCTCTCGTCTGTTTTTTTTTTTCAATTCTAGGGTTTTTTTTTTTTCATTAGGGCGAATCTACAATTGAGAGATTCTCCCCGGGCTCGCTCTCTTTCATTCATTACAGCGCCATTATAAAAATTTCGAGGGATTCTTTAGTACAGATCGAAACACAAGAGTGCTGGCTAGCCTATTCTACAAATCTAGGATTTTTTTTTTAGTGGGGGGGAATAAAATGGATTCGGGCGGGCTCGCTTTCTTCATTTATTAATCAATTTCCTTTTTTTTTTCTTCTCTGTTTGTAGTGGCCCCCGGGGGTGTGGGTTGGGTGGGCATAGCCCGGGGTTGGGGGGGGGAGAGAAAAGGGGGGGGGGGGGGTAAGTAGAAAAATAGTAGAAAGAAAAACGTAAAGGTAATTGGCTTATGAATGAAAGAGAGCGAGCCCGGAGAGAATCTCTCAATTGTAGATTCGCCCTCATGAAAAAAAAAAAAACCCTAGAATTGTCTGTTTGTTATTTTGGCATTTCGTAATTTCTTCAGTCTTTTGTAGTTCAATCCGTGAAGTGTGTCATTTATGAGAGTCTTCAGAAGCAGTTTTCTCGAACCAAAAATAAGAAGCTATTGTATTGATCCTTGTGCGTAAAAATAATATAACTTAACCCATTTAGAAACATTTCACCAGCCGTGCAAGGATCGTGTCGTCCATAGAGATGCTGGTGACACTGCCTCAAAATGTGTAACATTTACAAGTTTGCTTTCCCTTTCTCTCAGTCATGTTCATGTCCACTGTTTTGTATGGTTTCGTTCCGTCTTTTTGGTATTTAGTTTGTCAGGAGTTTTTTTTTCAGTCTTTTTTTAGTTTAGTTCGTCAATTATGTACTGCGAATGTCTTCCTGAGCAGTTTTCTCGAATCAAAAATAAGTTGTCATTATGTCGTCGAGATATTTGAATTCTACCAGTTTAAGTAACGTCTAATGTTACAAGTCTCTGTAGTCCCAACAGTATAATTTTTATGGTTTACTGATGAGACTCATGAGAGAGAAGTTTCCTTAAAAAAGTTAGGAAGGTCGTTACGTCTCTTTATGTTATCTTATTAGTAAGTCAGTGTTACGTCAAGAGGGGATTTTGTGACTTCTTCAGTCGTTTATAATTTAGTTTATAGATGCCTAGTTCTTATTAAAGTATCATAAGATACTCGGTATGTAGAATAATAAGGAAACTCGTCTGGTTCGTTGAAGTATCATGACTCAACTTTTTCGTTTATTCTTAAATTCAATCGACTGCTTTCGGGGCTCTCATCTGCACATGCAACACAATATATGTATTAACGGGAATTCGATCGGAAATCGAATTCATGGAATTCATCCTAAAGATATAACAATATAAAATCACGAACATTTTGAATTCAATACATAACATATACAATAATCTTCTTCTGAAGGTACGTTATTTCAATACAGTTCGACATTCAATTTAATGAAACAATTCATGCAATATTCGAACGAACGTTGGATCACTGGTTGGATCATTACGTTCAAGGTTTAGTCTTCGGAATTTTCAATTGGTTTCGATGAGCGCTTGATGTCACGTTTCCACCTGCCACCTGAAAAATTTTGATTGAAAGACGTCTTACGAATTTTTCTTCGATCCGCTTTTCCAAGTTATTCGCATGATAATTTTTTGTCCACACTTTGTCTCATACTTTAAAATAGGTCCTTCGTGACTAATGTTTGATTTGATCTTGCTTAGGTTTCATTTTGGTGTTTGAACTTAGCAGGACTCTCAACCAATTGTCTTGAATAATGCTTCTTAGGGTTTACAAGGTCAATCAACATCTTTGGTTTATATTTATATATTTTCTCCTTTGGTAGTGTACCATTTGTTGTCACACAAGTATTTCGGTATTTGATCAAAAAGTAGTTAATCTGATCTTCCGTGTCCCATCCCTGAACTTCTGGCTCGATTGAATACTTTCTGAATTGAACGGGGGACCACCGTCCGTTACTACCCCGTCTGGTAACCCGAAGCATGAAATTTTTTTTGTAAACTTTCTGATTACTTTTGAAGCATCTGTTCCATTCCTCATCAACTCAATCTCCAGCAATTTAGAGTGACTATTTACTGTGAGGAGGAACATTTTATGCTTGAAAAAATCAGCGTGCAATCTGCTAGACGGTCTTGTCGTTGGATTACACACTATAATTATGCTAGGCTTTGGTACTGTAGACATATTTGTACAAGTTTCGCAATTCCCGACGAATTCTTCTATATCCTTATTTAATCCAGGCCAGTCATTTTTACGATTCCAGAATGATTGACGTGCAGCATACGAAGTAGTTTGTTTCTTAAATTTGATGGGATGACAACACGATCCTGAAACATTACGCAACCCTCTATGCTTTCAAGATCATGCTGATTCGCATAAATGTTCAAAAAAGTTTGGTGATTTTTTTCAGGCCAACCATTCTGAAGGAATGTTGTCAATTTAACCATAAACGGATTATTTAACGTTTCACTGACGATTTTATAGATATCTAAAGGCAACTCATTGGTAAGATTGAGATGTATTCTAAATCGCACTCTTTGGGACAATTTGCTGCAAGCGAAATTATGAACAAAAATCAGTATACACTATGTCAAAATCATATATCGACAAACCTAGTATTTAGTCTAGTAACATATATACCCTAGCTGCAGTCTAGTAACATATATTGGGTTCCCTCCTGTTTTACCATATATCCCGAATAAGGGTTTATGGTTAGTTAACACCGTAAATTTGTGTCCATAAATATATTTATTAATTTTTTTTATAGTGCACACAACCAAGTGCAGCATTGAGTACTTTTTTTGGGCATCGTTCAACGAAAATGATGTGAAGCATATTGGTTTTTCTGCGCCGTTGATCTTATGCGCAAAAACTCCACCCAGCCCATATTTACAAGCATCAGAAACCAGCACTAATGGTTTCACAGAGTCAAAATACTCTAATATATCGGCGTTGATTAACAGTCGTCTAGTACTCTCAAAAGCCTCTTGACAATGATTTGTCTAATTAAATTTAACATTTTTTCTCAGAGATTGTACAAGGAACGATGTTTTGTTGACAAATGTGGAACAAACTTCCCATAGTAATTCTCTTGTTCTAAATAGGCTTTTAACTCAGTGGTGTTAGAAGGGACCTTAGCTTTTCTAATAGTAAACAATTACTCGGGAATAGGTAGCAAATCATTTTCTGTAATGATGTGCCCTAGATACTGAAGACTTGATACAAAAAATGTGCAATTTACCTTGACCTTTGCTGCCAAAAATTTCTCTAAAACGGTGTAAAGCTTTCTTCTGCAGTCTTCATAATCTTTTCCAGCTATCAATACGTTGTCTTAATACACCGAAACATTCTGAATCCCAATTAAAATTTGTTCCATGATTTGTTGAAAAATCGCTGCACTTGAAGATGCACCCTGGGACAAGCAATTATATTATAAAGCCCTTTCAATGTATTTACAACCATAAAATTTCTAGATTTCTTTGATAGAGAAAGTTGAGTGTAGGCTCCTTCAAGATCTAAAGCACAGAATACTTTGCACCCAGATAAATATGCAACCAGATCTTGAACTTTAGGCAAGGGATACGTGTTCGGAATGAATAGTTTGTTTATTGATACTTTCCAATCTTTAACAAGTCTCACCTGATAAGCACTTTAACTAGTTCTTCTTGATAAGCACAATTACAGGTGGAGCCAATTCACTTGTTTTAATTGGTGAAATGACGTTTTCTCTCTCTAACTTGTCCAAGTACTCATCAACTTTATCCCTCAACCTGTAAGATACCTCGTTTGCACGTTTAAAAATCGGCTGTTCATCTTTCAGTACCAACTCACCCTCATAACCCAAAATTGGCGATGACAATTTATTTTCAAAAACCTTATAAAATCTTTTGTTTATATCACTCAAACAAAAATTATGGTCGTTTGTAGTAACATTGTGATGTAGAAGGAGATGTCTCGCTCATCGCCATGAGGCACCAAGAGTGGACAGCAATGTTTTTTGCTAGAATGAAAGATATGAAGAGAAAGTTGAAAGTTCCGTCAGTGTACGGTAGGCTAGAAATAGAACAGAGGTATTGAAAATTGAGTGAAAGGGCATGGTAAAGTAGTATTCGAACCACAGGCGCTTCATTTGCTTAACATCCCACTATGGGGTACCTCGAGTAACGATGTGACTACTACTAGGTTTCAAAAAAGAAGCTCTAGGTTTATGTGGGAATATTATTAGTTGAGTTTTGGAAGCGTTGGGAGAAATCTTCCATTTCTGTAAATAAGAAGAGAAAATGTCCAAACTTTTCTGCAGTCTCCTGCAAATGACACGAAGACTTCTTCCTTTAGCGGAGATGCCTGTGTCATCAGCAAACAAGGATTTCTGACAACCCTGAGGCAAATCAGGGAGGTCGGAAGTAAAAATGTTATATAGTATCGGCCCAAGAATGCTACCCTGAGGAACTCCAGCTCTAACAGGTAGTCGATCAGATTTGGAATTCTGATAATTTACCTGTAGAGTTCTGTCAGTTAAATAATTTTGAATTAATTTTATAATATAGAGCGGAAAATTAAAGTTTTTCAATTTAGCAATCAAACCTTCATGCCAAACACTGTCGAATGCTTTTTCTATGTCTAGAAGAGCAACTCCAGTTGAGCAGCCTTCAGATTTGTTTGAACGAATTAAATTAGTAACTCTCAAAAGTTGATGAGTAGTTGAATGGCCATGGCGAAATCCAAATTGCTCATCTGCAAAAATTGAGTTTGTATTGATGTGAAGCATCATTCTATTCAAAATTAGCTTTTCAAAAAGTTTACTGATTGAAGGAAGTAAACTTATTGGTCTGTAGCTAGAAGCTTCAGCTGGATTTTTTCGGGCTTCAAAATTGGAATAACTTTGGCATTTTTCCATTTGCCAGGAAAGTATGACAAATGAAAACATTTATTAAATAATTTTACCATGAAAGACAAGGTACTCACTGGGAGTTTTTTGACGAGTATATAGAAAATTCCATCATCACCAGGAGCCTTCATATTTTTTAACTTTTTAGTTATAGTTTTTACTTCATCCAAATCAGTACCCCAGGATTCATCAAAAATATTTTCCCTTGAGGAAATATTCAGATAATCAAGAGAAACCTGATTCTCAATAGGACTAGTAAGACCCAAACTGAAATTATGGGAACTCTCAAACTGCTCAGCAAGTTTTTGAGCTTTTTCCACATTTGTTAGCAATATTTTATCACCTTCTTTGAGCGCTGGAATAGGCTTTTGAGGTTTCTTTAAAATTTTGGAGAGTTTCCAAAAAGGTTTGGAACTCGGCTCTAATTTTGACACATTATTTTCAAATTGTTTGTTCCTCAGGGCAGAGAAGCGTTTTTTAATTTGTTTTTTGCAAATCTCGCCAGATAACTTTCATGGCGGGATCGCGTGTTCTTTGATATTGTCTTCTACGGATATTTTTCAGACGGATCAAAAGCTGAAGATCGTCGTCTATTATAATTGTATTGAACTTTACCTCGCATTTTGGAACTGAGGCAGCTCTTGCTTCAACTATAGAAGTAGTCAGAGAGTCAAGAGCATTATCGATATCATTTTTAGTTTCCAAAGGAATATTAGGATCAAAGTTATATTCCATGAATGTTTGATATTGGTTCCAATCAGCTCTATGATAATTGAAAGTAGAACTGTTGGGATTAGAAATTATTTCTTGAGATATTTCAAAAGTTACTGGAAGGTGATCCGAACCGAAGTCAGCATGGGTAACCAATTGGCTACAAAGTTGACATGAATCAGTTAAGACCAAATCAATAGTTGAGGGATTTCTGGCAGAAGAAAAGCAAGTTGGGCTGTTTGGGTATTGGATAGTGTAATAACCCGCAGAACAATTATCAAATAGTATATTACCATTGGAATTACTTTGAGCATTATTCCACGATCGGTGTTTTGCATTAAAATCACCAATAATGAAGAATTTTGACCTATTACGGGTAAGCTTCTGTAGGTCACCCTTGAGAAGATTCTTTTGCTGACCTACGCATTGGAATGGTAAATAGGCAGCTAGTAGTGTAAGTTGACCAAATTTTGTTTCAACAGAAACCCCCAAAGTTTCAAAAACTTTGGTATCAAATGAAGAAAGAATTTGATGTTTGATACGCCTATGAACAATTATGGCAACGCCACCACCTGGACTTTCAAGACGATCATTGCGGTGTACGAAATAATTAGGATCCCTTTTTATTTTATCACCTGGTTTAAGAAAAGTTTCAGTTACAACGGCAATATGCACGTTATGAACTCGTAAAAAGTTAAACAGCTCGTCTTCATTATTTTTAAGAGATCGAGCATTCCAATTTAAAATATTCAGTGTCTTAATACCCATTGCTGAATTTCAGGGTCATGACAATATTGTTTGCAAATTTTATACCAGTTTGAATTGCATCAAACATGGAGTTTGTATTTAACATTCCATTAATCATATCGATTAATGATTTCTGTAAAAAATCCATTTTTGGAGCGGTTATGCTACCTAAGTCAAAATCTTCAACATTTCTGGTAGAATTTTGGTTTCTACCGGCTGTAACGGCAGCGTAGGAAGCTCCATTACCTTGCTGTACATTGCTACCAGCAGGTAAGAATTGAGCATTGAAAACTTGTGGTCTGTTTGTACTTACGGGTACATTTGTACTTCGCTGACCATTGTTAACAGCAGATAGCAGTGGAAAATTTGACGGTTGGGCATTGATCGTACCTTCCGGTACGAATGTTGGATTTCCTCCTCGATGACCGTTGTTAACAGCCGAGGAATAATTACCTGGTCGGGAACGTGAAGCGGTCCCTACCTGATGCTTAGCACGAGAATTCAAGATCGCTTTGCGAGTCTTGCATTCCCAAAAATTGGATTTGTGGTTTCCACCACAATTCGCACATTTAAAATTTTTGGGATCCTTCACAGGACAGTTGTCCTTGGCGTGAGAGGAATCGCCACAATGCATGCATTTGGCATCCATGTGACAATTTTTCGTCCCGTGACCCCATCCCTGGCATTTACGGCACTGGGTGAGGTGTTGAGAATTTCCTCCAGTCTTCCTGAAGTGTTCCCACTTCACTCTGACATGGAGCATAAGGCTGGCTTTTTCCAATGCCTTGAGGTTATTCAGTTCATTTGATTTAAAATGAACTAAATAAAAATCGTTTGAAATCCCATTGCGAGAATCGCCAGGTTGGGATTTCTTTTTCATCTTTATCACTTGAACTGGTGTAACTCCAAGCAATTTAATAATTTCTTGATTGATCTCATCCAGGGATTCACCACTGGCTAGACCTTTTAAGACCACCTTGAACAGACGTTCAGTTTTGGTGTCATGTGTAAAGAATTTGATGCCTCTTTGAGCAAGATACTCCACGAGAAGTTTAAATCCGATCAAGGTTTCAGCCAATACACGGCATTCACCCCGACGACCAATTTGAAAGGAAAATTTCGAATCTTTTATGAAATTCGTGAGTTCCTTACGGAGCCCATGAAAATCAGATGTTGTTACCACAATAGGTGGAACCTTTTCTTTCCCTGCATTAATTCGGGAATGCTTCGAAGATTTTTGCCTGACTGATGGATCATTCTCATCATCAGTCAGAATATCGAATTGATTGCTCAAATCAATATTGTTAGAAGGGGAATCCAGAGATTGTCCCTTTCTTTTGCGTTTAGGCGCCATTTTCTCCAAAATGATTAGAATTTATACGTTTTCTCCTAATCAACTTCCAAGCAGATTCTACAAGAATCCGAAGGGTCAAAGAGGAATTTTCCAAATCGATATCCAAGTCGGATTACCTCGCGTAGGGTCCAGACAAGGATCGAAAAGGAATAAGGGTAAAAAATAAAAATTGTGCAGGTAATGTTAAGCACTGAAAAGTGCTGTTTGATTTTGTTATAGCTTTAGGTAGCAAAAATACTTCCTTCAGCAAAAGAAAATAGAACCGCACGGCATGAGAGCTCGATGCGGACTGAATGGGTCAACATAATTTTAATCAATTGTTGATAAAGTTGAAAAGGTGGGGTTTCGTCAATTAGAAAAAGAAAAATAAAATATATGGGGCGGGGGAGTGGGGGTGGGGGAGCTTTGATAGAACTATTTCATGCAAGTTTCTGCTTCGTGTTGCATGAAATACAATCTTACATGCTCTGATATTAACATCACAATGAAAATTCAGACTTTTTTCTGTGTATAACATATCTGATTACCAAATGAAATTTTTGTTGCAATGCATACCAAACGAAATTTTATAGAATGCAAATTGTTGTTTAAATTTTCGCATACATTACATTCAATTAATCAATCGCATCCAATAATATCAATTTAGTATAAATTTTACTTTCAATAGCCATTAAAATACGTTTAGGTACTTTTAAGTTCTTTAAATACTCTTCAAATAATATCGAATACTTTGAGCTCACACTTAATACGTCTGAATACAGAAAGTTTCTCTAAAATATTATTGAGTGCTCTGAATAATCTCGAAATACTTTTGAATTTTATGATTCCTCATGAATTACTTTTGAGTACTAGGAATATTTAACTACAGCAGAACTGAATTCAAAGATGCATTCAAGCTAAGCCAACAAAAGTATCCCCCGGTACCGAACGCTACCAGATGGAGTCGTTTCATGCATTGTTGCTGGATTGACCGACTGGCAAAAAAATTTTCGGTTCTATGTAACATTATTTTATAATCTAAATTTAAATATTAAAGAGTGTAATTGAAATGAATAAAAAAAGGCGATGTAGCGAAATATCGTCAGATGGGCCGTAATTACGAAAAACAGGATCGCCCTTAGGTCGTGCGCCTTTATTTCCCTATCGGTGCAAAAACGGTCTGGCCGTCGTCGGTCAATTAAGTCCGAAGTACTACTGCGGTCCATCCCAATCTTGTATCGACTCGGCTCGCCAACCAACTGTACCACCACAATCATTGGACTTCATCGACAGGAATGCTATGAAAGCTGAACGTCTAGTTAAGTAATTTGAATTTTTGAGCACCCACCTAGAATCCACGTAACCCAAACAAGACAAATCTTTTAATATCTCATATTAACCAGTATACTTTTAAATAAGTTACCTGCCTAGCCCCTTCCAAACGATGATGTGACCCATTAACCTCGAGTTAACCATGAGTAATCGGAACCCCACTTTTACTAAAATCAATAATAAAACATTGTTAATAACAATATTGAATATCGGCTCCGCAAAGTGTTACACACGCCTAAGCCTAACAAATAAACGAACTGATTAAAAAAAACATTTACTGCTATGCTGCGAAAAAATTAAGTTATTTTACAGCGCACATTTCCAATAATCTGCACTAAACTGTTTTTTTTTTCATGAGTTATATTCGCCGGCTGTAACAACCGGTGAACTATCATATTCAGAATCAGCAACATACACAGAATGTGAATGGATCAGTTTTTTGTATACCAAATGAAACTAGTGGGCTCCGACTCATGCATAATCGTTGTGTACGCTGAGCCAAACTTTTATCGTCTCCTTTTGAGCGGTTCCATATCATTTCAGCAACGAGTAATTTTCATATTTTTTGATTTGCATGAAACCTTGCATACAAGTTTTTGGGGAAGAAAAACGCCGTTTTGCATACTTGGTTCGCCATTTTGAATCTAGCCTTACTTATGAGAAGGGCCTATGAAAAATGCACATGATATCTTCAAAAAATTGTATCTCGGAAACGGTTTGTCCGATTGGTTTGGTGTCTTCGGCGAAGTTTTAGACAATTGTTGGTGCTATATGAAGAAAATATGCACGGTAAAAAAAAGTTTGGTTTTTGTGTTTTGAACTAAAATATAGATTTTCCCTTAAAAGTTACATGTCAATAATTTTTTAATTATCCTTATGTTATAGCTGACTGAAAATGCTATCTAGTGCACAGTGGGTTGTTCTGGAGAAAAATAGGTTACAATGAAAAAAAAATCTAAAAAAAAAATTACAATTTTCTAAAAAGCTATTAAGAAAAGTCAAAAAAGTTTGTCACCCTAATTTTATGAAAGTACATCAAATTTGCAAGCAAAAAGTACTTCGGTAACATTTTTCTTAGATGCACCGTTTAGAAGATATTACTGATTTAATATTGATTTTTTTGATAACTTAATAAGTTTTGGCCCTTTTCGGATGTACTCCGTGTTTTTCCAGTTTGGCAGCATTCATTAATTATGTCACGCTTTTAGGGGGGGGGGGAGAGGGTTCAGAAAACCGTGACATTTTGTGACAAACGAGGGAGGGGGGTAAGCTGAATCGTGACATCACATTTTTGAAAAAAAAAAAAACAAAAACAAAATGATATTCTTATGCAATATCGCCTACTACTACTATCCCTACTGTTCACGCCCCTTCGTAAACAAACAGCAACAGCAGTAATCATGCAGCACTCACACACCGCTCGCATTAACTATGCCACGCCCTGTTCTGCAACTTTCCATCGTTCTGGAACTTTCCATGTTCTGGAACTTTCCATTGTTTTGGAACTTTCCATCGTTCTGGAACTTTCCATGTTCTGGACCTTTCCATCGTTCTGGAACATTCCATGTTCTGGAACTTTCCATTGTTCTGGAACTTTCCATGTTCTGGAACTTCTAGCAGTAGCGGCACAATATAAAAACGGCACCGCAGTGGCGCAGTCATTCAGTCATTATATCAATTCTAAGGTGTTAAGATCAAAAGGAAAAAGCAATAAAGGATAAGTGAATAGAAGCAGTAGTTTTTCTATCAATATCTTCTGGATCCATTATCCGGTGCAACAGCCCAGTGTTATACAGTGTTGAATACAGTCCACCCTACGACTAGAGTGTTTGCTGTCAACGGCCTTGGAACCCAACCCGGCCTTTTCAGGGTAAGAAGAGTTGAATTTTCCACCCATGAGCCAAGACAGAGCACTCGTTTTACCCGACAGTTGCTAGTTTGAGCGACACCTATTTCCTTTCCTACCGTGTTAGGACACGTTTGAGTTCTGTCGCAAGAGAGCTAGCAAGCTACTTCAAGTACCCTACGGATCCGGTGTTTGGCTCCGACACCTACACAGAAGAAAAAGTACCCATTTGAGCAGTTGCGGGGGAAGCCAATTTTGGGGGTATATATGTTAACCGACCCGTTGGGTATAAATAACTTACTTTGGGTAGAATTTCACCCAAAAGTAAGTTATTTATACACAACGGGTACGTTAACACTACTAATACCCAAAATTGGCTTCCCGCACAGAACTACTCAAATGGGTACTTGTTTTCTTCCGTGTACCATACCTAACACGCTAACTTGAAAGTACCCATTAATGAGTCGAAAAGTACGCATTTTGAAGAAAAGTGGCTTAACTCATTATTAGGAGTATATTTTCTCATTAATTGAGTATTCGTTACCCATTAATGATTAATTGATACTCATAAATGAGTAAGCAATACTCAGAAATGAGGAAAGTATACTCTTAATAATGAGTTAAGCCACTTTTCTTCAAAATGCGTACTTTTCGACTCATTAATGGGTACTTTCAAGTTAGAGTGAATACTATTCCACCGTTCATGAATGACAGCTGCAGCTCATTCAGTGTGCGTCAGTGAATAAAGTCCAGTGTTTATTGGTGAAAAATTGGTTCGCGCAGTTAGTGTATTTTGGAAAATGAATCGTGGAGAACTTTTTAATACGCTGTACAATGCGTATGTAAAGGCTTACCCGGATAAGAAGAAAAAGGGAGTGCCAATTGGATGCTACTAATTTCTGGAATGAACGGAAGGGCAATGACAACACCGCACTTGAAGAGCAAGTCAATAACAAAATAAAAGAGCTTCATGCCTTGCAGCTAAAGAAAAAAGGTAAACTTCTTCAACTATGGGGAAAGTCTATGAGTGCTCCTAAGGAATCAGCGCCGACAGTGAAACCCGCGCAACCCATCAAGGAAATTGAGTATATGGCTCAGCCGTCATCATCAAATAAACGCCCTGCACCAGTACAGGAACAACTTAAAGCTGAGCTAAATAATCTGAACTCTGAGGTAGTGCTTCTGATTGACAAGAAGTCTGCTGGACTATTGACGGATGATGATCAGTCGAGACTCGAAGGGCTAAAAATTAAAAAGATCAAACTTGAAAAGAATCTCAAAATCAAGGAAGACGAGCAAGAGCGGCAGCAGAAGCATCGTGAGAAAATGAAGCAGGCTAAACAACTGTTAATTCGGGACATCCCAGAGGCTGGTAAATATGATATATTAACTAGTTTGTTTGCACAGTAGATATAAATATCAAATTTCAGGAAATTATCTTTCATTCCGAAATTCTCCTGGCCGCCCTCGTGTTGAAGAGCAGCAACCGGAGCTGCTCAAGGCAATATGCGATATCGCACTTCATGGATCTGCGGCCCACGAAAAGCGCAGTGATGAGAGCGTCAGAAGCGTTAAAACTTTAGATGAGTTGACTTCTGCAATACAAGGCAAGGGATTCAATATCAAAAGAACAGCAACATATCTGCGGTTAATCCCAAAACGAGCCAATTCCCATCAAGGTAAATGTCACGTAAATACTGTACCAGTGAAGTTGATGCGCGCAAGTAATGCAAAACACAACGATCATCCCGATGGCCGATTCTGTACAGCGACCATAAGATCATTGGAAGAACTGGCATCTGTGCTAGGGCCCAATGAAGTAGGATTTATCAGTCAGGATGATAAGGCGAGAGTGGCGATAGGCCTAACGGCTGCCACTAAGCAGTCTCCCATGCTTATGCATGTGGAGTACAAAATCACGCTTCCTGACCACGATTGGATAGTTGCAAATAAGCATAAACTAATTCCGTCCGTGTACGCTGGAATCGAAATCAAACCGAATGGTCTTGGCAAACCGGAGGCTGTTGGTTTTTCGGGCCCCACTTACATTGCAATTCGGTCAGGCAAACACGCTTCGTCAACGGCGTTTTCTCATGCGTTAGACATCAAGCGGCTTCTAACTCTTGAATCGTTTGATGGTATTTTTAAGTTTGATGGATTGGTCAAACCAGTCCTAATCTTTACCGTCGACGGTGGACCTGATGAAAATCCGAGATATCGCAAGGTAATACAGATAGCAATACACCATTTTAAAGAGTACAACCTTGACACGCTGTTCATTGCAACGAACGCTCCGGGAAGGAGTGCTTTCAATAGAGTGGAGCGACGTATGTCACCCTTGAGTAAGGAGCTTTCTGGATTGATAATACCACACGACCAGTTTGGTAGTCATCTGGATTCCCAATTGCGTACAACTGATTCAGCTTTGGAGAAGCAAAATTTCCAGTACGCTGGTGAAGTTTTGGCAGAAGTCTGGAATGATGTGGTCATCGACGGTCATCCGACGTTGGCTGAATATATCGATCCTGATGCTTCTGAAATAGATCCGAAGTCAATTCGTGACTATGACCAACACTGGTTTGGAACTCATGTGCGAACCAGCCAATATTTACTCCAGATACGGAAATGCACAGATAGGTAAAATTTTGAGATGCATTTGATGGTCAAATAATTGTTATATGTGCATAAATTTATATTTTTACAGGAAATGCTGCTCACCACTGCGAAGTAGCATCGATCACGTTATCTGCAATGGATTTTTGCCTCCACCAATCTCTCTGACGCAAACATCTCGAGGATTGATTGGGTCATCGAAGGACGAACCACAGCATTTCCCATCAATGTTCGTATTGAACTCATTACAAGCTCAACAGATTCTACCTAAATCGATGTCCGGATATGGAACGATTCCGTATGATCTTTACTGTCCTTCAATTAAAAACTCATTGAACGAACGAGTGTGTTCCAGCTGTGGCCTATACTTTGCATCTTTAGTCATGCTTCGCGAGCACATAAAGATGCACAAGCATACATCCGTTCAATTTCAGAGAAAATTGCGTCCGTTTAAAGTTGTGGCAAAACGTAAACAGGAATGTATGGTTGTAACCAACAAAGACAACTTCGATTGCGAATGGATAGATGACGAAGAACTTGATCTGACTGATGTGGCAGAAACCATTACGAGTGCTTCAGCGGACGCAGATATCTTCCCGGTCATCAATGCTGACCAACATCTGCAAAACCCTTGGACTGAGGATTGAATCTATTTTTGAATGGTATTATTTGAGAATGCAATTTGATATAATATGAGGAAAGTTGAATTTGTTTCTGTATGAAATAAAAATGATTTTTTGTGACTAATATTGGGTATTTGAATAAAAAGTTTTGAGTGGGGAGGGGGGGGGGGGGGGGGGGGGGGGGTTTACAAAAACGTGACATAATTGCCTGGGGGGGGGGGGGGGGGGGGGGGTTACAAAAATTGTGACAATTTGTGACATGGGGGGAGGGGGGGGGGGGTTAATTTTCGGCCAGATTTGCGTGACATAATTAATGAATGCTGCCTTTCAAAAGTATTTTTTTCGGAAAGATTGGCAAATTTTAATTTAAAATGACACTGACAGCTTAAAGATTCGAGTGAAATTCTCTGCCTTAAAAGTATTTTGAAAAACAAGTTACAAAATCCCACTATCAGGAACAATGATTTCTTCCAGTTATTTTTGGTGTATTGTGTTGAAAATGTGCATTCAACTCTTGCATATCGCCTAACAGTTTAATCCATTTAAACTGGATGTGTTTATACTGTGCATATTTTCTCTCTTTTGCCGAACATCGCCACAGACATCAAACCGATGAGACAACTCGATTTCGAGATACACCTTTTTGAGAACTGCAAATGCAAGCTCCTCAATTAGCAAGATTCAAAAGAACGAATTAAGCTTATTTTTCAGGGATGGTGATTGTGCGCAATAAAAAATAACATTATATGTTGGATATCATCAGTTTATTTTTATTCCTGTATTTTTATAAATTTATTGTTTACACAACTTTCTTAACAATATCGAATATTTTGGCATCATTGTCAGGATAGTTTGAATAAAGCTTTGCCTTTATTGTATTTTCTGATAGAGGAAGAAATGAGTGGAATTTTTGAGTTCCTTGAATTGTTTTTGCATTATTATATTGATTATTTAGCTGCAAAGATATATTTTCGTATTCTTCTGTAGTAGAATAACAAAATGACAACTTTGTAAGTTCTTCTTCTTTTCGTTTGTTTGCCCAATTAAACAACTCTCTTGCAGTCTTTATCGGGTATTCGCGTTCTTTGGCTAAACTTGCTCTGGTAGCCATGCGTTTTATCGTACCTCCAATAGCATCGCATGGACCTTTTCCGTGCGATGTTGCGAAGAAATGCCATTCAGCGTCAATACCTTTTTTGAAATTTTTTTTTTTTTTAATTTTTTTCATTGTAACCTATTTTTCTCCAGAACAACCCACTGTGCACTAGATAGCATTTTCAGTCAGCTATAACATAAGGATAATTAAAAAATTATTGACATGTAACTTTTAAGGGAAAATCTATATTTTAGTTCAAAACACAAAAACCAAACTTTTTTTTACCGTGCATATTTTCTCCATATAGCACCAACAATTGTCTAAAACTTCGCCCAAGACACCAAACCAAGCGGACAAACCGTTTCCGAGATACAATTTTTTGAAGATATCATGTGCATTTTTCTTAGGCCCTTCTCATAAGTAAGGCTAGATTCAAAATGGCGAACCATGTATGCAAAACGGCGTTTTTCTTCCCCAAAAACTTGTATGCAAGGTTTCATGCAAATCAAAAAATACAAAAAATAAAAACTGGAAAAATTTCCCACTTGTTCGTGGAATCGCTCTTTTGTGTCGTGATCCGTATCGTTCGGTGAAGCGCATTTGCCAGTGTAGTAAATGACGCCTGTATGTTCGCAATGCAAACGCAGCATGTGATTAATTCAGTGACACCCAAAATCGGAAAGCCCTGTGCTGACGACGTTAATTTTCTAGCTCTTCATTCAACCATGATAGAGCTATTTTTCTGCTCTAAATCAGGGTGTCTCTAAAAAAGAGTTTTTTTTTATTATAACTTTTTTGTTTCGCATTTTGAGAAAATGTGATCTTGAACTAAAATATAGAAAACGTTATAAACGTCAAAAGTTACGGGTAATTTTAACTAAAAACTTCCGTTTTTTCTTTTTGACCTTATGATTGTTTAGGCGAGAATTGGCTAAAAAATCATCAAATTATTGTTTCAATGGGTATCAAGAAACATATTGCTTTATAAATGAGCCCGAGTACTCCTGGGGCACACGAGCGGGGACTGCTTAAAATCGCACATGTTTTTCGTTAATATTACTCCTAACCTTTGAACAATAAAATATACCCAAACACTTAGTTTAGCAAAAACATGAATTATATTTTTCTCTGCACTTCGTTTCAAGACTATTTTTTCCTAACAATTGAAACGAAACAGTAAGAATAAAAAAACTGATTTTTAGGGACACCCTAATCTATACCAGCAAAATAGCTCCGAACTAAAGCAGTGCACAAGCGCCGGACGCTCGAGTCGTGAATGAGCAGCCTGAAACTACAAAATTATCACCGCATGATGGAAAACTTGTTTTAAAACAACTTTGTAGAAGACACCATGATGCGGAAATGTCAGCCTAAGGAGTTATTAATTTCGCCGTGAAAAAACGCTTTTCCGATCACTGTGCGTTGGCTTGATAGCACTGCAACTATTAGTGACAGGCCAAAACTTGCCGGGTGTGTGGTGGGTTGGGTGTTGTTTGCCCTCCTTTTTGTTTTTTTTGGGATTCATAGTGTAGTTTGTCACGAAAAATTGGGTTTTTTTCCCCCCTTTACATCTCTTTTGAAAAAAAAAAATTTTTCTTATTTTTTTTTAAAAAAAAAATTTTAATTTTCTTCCACCCCTCCTCCCCCCGGGGGGTTTTTGTTTTTTTGGTCCGGGGGGGGCCCCTCTCCTTTTTTCCCGTCCTTTTTGTTGTTCTTGGGTGGGTCCTTTTAACTAAAGACTGTATTCGATGAAATTTGGACACACGCAATTGTTCGTAACTTTTTAGCGTGTTGGTAAAAATTATTGAAATTTTAACTGAATGTATTTCATCGTGTTGTGTCAATTGTGTAATGAGTTTCGTGAAAATCGGTCGAGTGATTTCAGTGATGGCTTCTAATGACAAAATAGTGAGCCAACAAATTTTGGGCACTCACTTCGAAAACCCAAACGCTTCTCATCGATGGATCGGAAAACACCTCGGAATCGCATATTCAACCGTATCTCATGTGATCAAAACGTTCAAGGACCGTAAGACAACCAAGCGGAAAAATGGTAGTGGCAAAAAACGTGGCACATCAAATCCGGAGAAGGCCAGGATGGTATTGAACCAATTTAAGCGTTATCCCAACATTTCGATCAGGGATGTTGCGAAAAAGGCGAAAGTTTCAGTTTGTTTTGTGCAGAAAACAATGAAACGTTCTGGATTACATGTGTACAAGGTCCAGAAGGCACCGAACCGGAGCGATAAACAGAACTCGGTGGCCAAAACTCGTGCAAGAAAACTGTACAGGGAGTGGCTCACAAAACCGTTCTGCATTGTGATGGACGATGAGACCTACATTAAAGCCGACACCAAACAAATGCCAGGACAGGAACACTACGTCGCCACCTCTAAGTTGGCCGTTCCGAAGAGTGTACGGAAGAAGAAACTGTCGAAATTCGCCAAAAAAATTCCTTGTCTGGCAAGCGATCTGCGGATGTGGCAAAATGAGTCAGCCCTTCATCACCTCTGGGACCGTCAACGGACAAATCTACAAGGACGAATGCCTCCAAAAACGACTTCTGCCCTTCTTGAGATCTCATGATGGCCCGACACTGTTTTGGCCGGATTTGGCATCTTGCCACTATGCCCGGCCCGTCTTAGACTGGTACAAAGATAATAATGTAGTTTTTGTACCAAAAGACGTCAAACCTCCAAACACTCCGGAACTTCGCCCAATTGAAAAATGTTGGACAATCATGAAGGCAAAGCTCGTTAAAACTCCAAAACTGATAGAAAATGAACTTGAACTAAAGAAAGTGTGGTTAAAAGTAAGTAAGCAAGTCGGTCCTATCATTGCCCAAAATTTGATGAAAGGAGTCAAGGCAATGGTGCGGGCATTTGGGTTGGGAGAAGAGGTTCAATAAACCAATGATGTCAAAACTTAACCAGTTAGTAGTACTTTATTTCCAGAAAGTTTGAAAAGAATCGGGCTCAAGGAATATTTTTGGTGACCTATTTTGTGTGTCCAAATTTCATCGAATACAGTCTTTATGTAAGAACCTCATTGTACAACTTCCGGGAACGTGTTTTGACCACTAGATTCTCCTTCAGTATCCTGTTTGGTTACGTACTGTCCCAAAAAGATCGAAATGCTTCTGACGGTACTTTGGCTGGAATTGGTTTTTGGCAATATCATAATCCGACAGCCCTGATTGTTCTCAACACCTTCAAATGCAACATCCGATCCTTAGTTCCAGCTATAATATAATGCAAATCTGCCCACTAGGAGTGCTGCAGTATAATAAACAGTGCGTCCAGATTTTGTATGACCTAAGACTTAGCATTCAATATCATTATAAACTTATCATTTTATCAATCAGAAATGACTTCAAGAGATTTTTATTATTGCCAAATCATAGCAATTTTAAAACCGTTTGGTTTCTTATCTGTAACAAACCAGCATTCACAGGGCACAGCAATCGATGTGTAGCCTTCTTCAAACCATTCACGCAGCTGTCCCACTGCTATCAGCTGTCTATAAATTGGCTGAATGACAGTGTAAGGTGATGTTTACTAGCGCACAAAAGCATTTTGCCAACTACAGGTTGAGTCCCTGAAAAGGGGCCTTCAACTCAAGGCCGTATCGTCATTTAAACCTATCTGAAGAGAGTACAATAGAATTTCCTAATTTTCATAGAACGTACTAACATACTTACTCAATTACGTCACATTAAAACAGTACCTGCACAGTTTGAAAGAAACGATTAATTTTCTGCGTTATCTAATGCACATAAAGGGAATGCTAGATTTGGCAGTAGTTAATGGGATATTTCATGTAAATTCAAGTCAGATAACGCCTGAATGTAGTCTGTTGCATGGAAAATTGTTGCATCTTCTATATATAAAAATGGATTTCTGACTGTCTGTCTGTCTGTCTGAACGTAATAGGCTCGGAGACTACTGAATCGATCGGCGTGAAAATTTGTATGCAGGGGTTCTTGGGGCCGGGAAAGGTTCTTAAGATAGTAAGAGACCCCTTCCTCCTCTGAAAGGGGGGCTCCCATATAACTGAAACACGTATTTCTGCATAACTCGAGAACTGATCAAGCAAAGAAACCCAAATTTAGCATGCGGATGTTTTTGGAGGCAAGAAATGTTTCTATGGTACTTTGAGACCCTTCCCCTCTCTAGAAAGGGAGGCTCCCATACAAATGAAACCGAAGTTTCTGCATATCTCTAGAACTAATCTAGCAAATGGAACCAAATTTGGCATGTGGGGTTTTCTGGTGGCAAAAAATGTTTCTATGGTGGTTTCAGACCCCTCCCCTTTCCTAGAAGGGGTGCTGTCATACAAATGAAACTGAAATTTCTTCATAACTCTAGATCTAATAAAGCAAATGGAACCAAATTTGGCTTGCGGGGATTTTAAAGGCAATAAATGTTTCTACGGTAGTTCGAGACCCCTTTTTTCTCTCTGGGGGGGGGGGGTGAGGCTCCCATACAAATTAAACACAAGTTTCTGCATAACTCTAGAACTAATCAAGTAAATGGACCAAATTTGCAGGTAGAGGTTTTTGAAGGCAAGAAATGTTTCTAAGGTAACTCGAGACCCCTCCGCCCTCTGTAAGAGGGGGGCTCTCATAATAATGAAACACAAATTTGTGCATAACTCGAGAACTAATCAAGCATATGGAACCAAATTTGGCACGTGGAGGTTTTTGGAGGAGAGAAATGTTTGCGACTCCTCCGCCATCTGGAAGGGGGAGGGAGGGGGGTTTCCATACAAATGCAACACAAATTTCTGCATAACTCGAGAACTAATCAAGTAAATGGAACCAAATTTGGCATGTGGGGGGTTTTGAAGGCAATGTTTGTATGGTGGTTTGAGAAAACACCCCCTCTCTGAAAGGGAGGGCTCCCATACAAATGAAACACAAATTTCTACCAAAAATGAGAATTATCGAGGTTACTTAAACACAAAACGTGTATTTCTTGGGTAAGAAGCATGTTTTGATAGAAGTTTGAATCCCTGCTTATTCAAGAAAAAAAAAACACATTTCGAAAAAAAACCATAAACGTGCCAATTATATTAAATTTTCCTTCATTTAGTTGCAAGCGTAGCAGCACACGCACTGGGTTCAGCTAGTGGCGTATAAAAGATTACAAGCAATCTCGATGTTTACGCTTTCTTTGGCTAACAATTAAACGAAGGGAAATTTTACACGCCTGTATAAATTCATTATTTTTTGATGTGTGGTTGCAACATAGTTTGAAATAAACATTTAATTTTCTGTGTTATCATAAAATGTATGCTAGATTTGACACAAATTCATGGAATATTTCATTTAAATGTAAACCTTATATCGCTGAAATCAGGTCTGTTGTATGAAAGATTGCAAACAATTTCTTTGTTTACGCTTTTTTGGATTGCATTTGAACAAGGGGGAAATTAAAGCGTCTGTTAAAAATCATTATTATTTTTTCTGTGAATGTTCCGCTACAAAATTAACGAAACTAATCAAATAATTTAACGTAGTATACGTCAACCGGTCGTGAGTTAAATACAACCCCACTGATTTTTTTCTTCTAGAAAGTTGAATTACTTCTCCAAATTTGTTTGAATAAGCGGATCTTCAACACTGATGTTTATTGGGATATACTTCACTGACAGGAATGCCCACACACCCTGTAGAAACAGCGACGCGTTCTGGGTCAATCATACACAACGTTTACTTTATAACGGGTCCCATGTGGGTTGTTTAAAATTTATTCACTTCACCATGAGAAAATTCCGTGTATCGTAGGGTTGATAGTAGAACTACATTCTCGCCGACTTTGTTATTTGAGATCTTTGTTTGAATGAGACCATTTTGAAATTTAAGGATTTTTGGTAAGTAAATATATTTCGAATAATCTTTGGCTTCCATCTTTCGAAGATTTTATGCAATTTCATTGCAATTTCCGTTATTCAGTTTAGTTTGTAATAAATTGTTATATATTATTTACAAAAAGGTGACTTGTGGCATTTACTACATGATTGATTTAGGATTCTCAAAAATCGCTAACAGAAAAAATAGATAACAGATTCTGCTCACAACAGACAATTTGAAAGCATTCTTTTTTTTTTTCTGATTATCAAATAAGATAACTGGCTAGATAAATCAAAAAAGGAAATTCTAACGTCGACAAATCCAGTTCTGCCATCAATCTTAACACTTTTTCAAGAAACATAAGATTGTAAGGAAACTTATATGGTAATAGAAATGTTTGCAATTTCGGGCATGGAATAAATATTCTAAGGTAATTTAATGATGCACCAAATATTTGAAATCAAACTTCTTAATCTCAATCTAAATGAAATCTCAAACTACATGACCTCCGATGGCTTTCTTCCGAGTCATTCAAGTTCGATCGATAAATCAACCCGGACGGTCGGATAGAATTTATTAGAAAACTAACTCCATTTATCACCTAGGCAAATGAATGTCCACCGGACTGTGGCTTTCCGATTAAGAAACGACATGTTCAAATTCCACCTAGAGGCAATATTTATGACCTGTCAGCCGAGAACAGACAAAGAAAACTCGACGAAAACTTTAATGCCATGTCCGAAAAACTTTTCCCATACCCATAATGGTCTCCATAGTCAACTGGTACCTCCGTCATATTGGCTCAGGGTTTTCCTCAGGTACGAAATTGGACGTTAACTAAATTAACCTAATGGCTATAAAATATTGCTGGTATACCCATGTAGTCAGTGTGCAGATAAACTATATACAGGAACACACAGCCACACATGTTCACGCACTCGCACCCCAAGGGGGATTTCTCCCACACACAAGTTCGGCATGATTGGAAATTTATTCATTAACGTAAATCTCCCGGACCCTTCAAGACACATGAGCTAAGGCTGCTTCGAATGGGTTACCCATCGAGCGTCGGATGTCGAAATAGGAAACTATATCCCAAACCATATCGCTCCTTCTCCGGGCATCCCATCGTTGATGTCGTCCCAAGCCGTCTGCAACCTCCCGGTCCGAGGACCAGGGATCGGATGGCTTATGAAAGAAATGAAATATAAAAGTAAGAGAATGTGTGATAAGGGTGCCGTTGCCGATGGAGGGGTAAAGGAGGATTTCTCGGTTCTCGGTTTCTAAGAGGGTGTATGCGGTGGACCTTCATCAAAGATATGGCTCTCAGGGAGGTAGAGATGCGGCAGCAGAGTAGGAGTAGAATCGATACGAGCTCCGGTTCGGTTGTCCTGGGGACTCTAGGGTAGAGTGATCGATTGATGCTGGCCTCGAGTAATTACTCAATTGATGGAATTAGGAATCAGAATTGCTGGATTAATTTCAATTGCTATTCTTGGAATATTTTTCCTGATTGGCACCATAATTGAACATTTAACCGTTTTGGAGAGTACGGGTCCACTCAAGGCCGTATATCGTTTTAAAGTTTCCAGGACCGGTAAAAGGGAACGGAATGTGAGGTTATAAACTTTCTAATAGTTCCTTTCTAACAAGTATAAGTTTACGTACATCCACATTATAACTACGACGTGATTCGATCCTGCGGACCTATAGTGACTGTTAGATTGGCTCCCTCATCTTTTATGATATTTATACACATGTCTCTTCTATGGGATACTGGCAAAATGGATGTATGGCACATGTGTTCTTCGATCCCTGACTTGGCACAGATGGGCGCAGGGCTGGGCTATTCTTTTGGATGAAATTTGACGTACCAATCGATCCTGGATTTTCACTGTGTCCAAAGTTTCTAGAGAGGTCTTTTCCTAGCAAGATGGACACTCAAAATTTGCAAATACTAAATCACATCACTAAAGCACAAATAATCGTAAACAAGCAAGAGTTAAAAACACGGGAGAGCCACGTCGCCTGATGTGCCAATCCTTACCTTGGATGAGTCGACTCCGCACATTACGGAAAAACCTCACACGTCATTGGATTGCTTGAATCCCAAAGCACCTCGCCCCACCGTTCGATACAAGAAGAGAGCAGATGACTCGTAAAAGAAGGACTACATTTTCTAAATGGCTGAGAGACTACACAGACTGTGCGAAAGAAGAAGGATCGAAGTAGGATACATACCTACTTTCTAGGAGGTCCATCGACCGATGAAATGCAATATAGGAACGGTAAATTATTCATCACTGGTGAATTTAATAATACATCCTCACCCGTATGGAAACACAGCACAGTCAGTTCAGAAACTTATATTTATTCATAATATACTTTATAAACTTACACTCTCAACGGAGATGGAACGATGCATGAATCAAACTATAAATTGCTGGGCATCAGCAGGAGGAAGAAAAATAATCGCTTCTGGGATGGGAGGAAAAACTCGAGCCATTTATACCGGGGAGGTTCATTCTCTCAAGCAATTCTACGAGAGTGGGAAGTCTGTATGTGAAAATTCACTTGACCAACAACAGCGTCACATGCTTGTACAGTCCCTTTGTAGTGTTTTTTTTTTGTTTCTGTAGGAAGATGGTAGGATGAGGTCGGCTGGAGGATGCAAGAACTCGCACTGCACCAGAAGCAGTTATGAATGGCTTTGCAACGGTTCATTGCCAAAATCCAACCCTCTCCAAGAGACTTTTCTGCAAGAAGCTGGAGGACGACAACCATGGTCGGGTTGCTGCTGCTGTTGCTTATAAAGAAGAAAAATTATTGCTTTCTATTCCCCAAGTAGGTATTAAAGTATTCAACGACTATATTTCCCGATATGGTGCGGAGTGTGACCACTACGTTCTCTGTGTGGAGCTTCGCTGCAACATTTTATTATTAAGCATAAAACTACGATGGGAACTTTGTATGCGAATGTTATACGAAACGGAAAATTATGACAACCGAGCAGCGATTAATGTTTAATATAGTTTTGGTCCATTGCTCTCCGGTTCGGGCTTCGGATTTGGACATAATATAGAAGGCAAAGTGCAATAAAACAAAGTTCCAGCCATAAAGAGAGATAAAAGATTAATGGTTCTTTGCAATACTTGCTGTAAGCACGTCCGTGTGTTCGTGATGTTGCTGGGTGGAATTTGGATTTCTTGTTTTTATTGGCACGAAATTTGAAATTTCGGAAGCATCGTTACAGAAAATTCTATCAAGATTAATGTCGGGAAGCCATAGCGCCAAGGGAAGACGCCCAAAAATATGACAAGGGAGATAAGACAAGTTTTACATATTAGGCCCCATAGGTTGGAAAGAAAAAGAAAATTACAATAGCCGGCATGGCAAATGTCCTAAACATTCCTATTATACTATCGTTCATTACGCATTGTGTTTTTCTATTGTTACGCATTATCTATTGTACGATTGGATTCCAATGATATTTATTTATTACGTCACCGTCTTCGAATTGACACACAGACTGAATTATTTAACTTACAAACTATATATTACTACTAATCGTATTTTTAAAAACGTTTTTTGACAAATTAAAATCAAATTCATCACAGACAACATTGAACGAGCGAAGACATGAATCCAGCGGGTTATTGTAGCCGTAGTTGGTTCTATGATATGGAACTGCAAATAACGGAGAATTCCGGAACCTTCGAGCAGGAATGTTGAACGGAATCTGTGTGAGCAGTTCAGAGCAGTCTATAGTTCCCGCAATTACATCGAAGACGAATATCCGCTGCATCGTAACTCGTCTAACTGATAGTGGCTCCAATCCTATGAGCCTGCATCGGTCTGAAGGCCTTGGCTTCTCTTCGCACGTATAGCTAGCAAGCGTACGATTTGAACCACAAGCGGAGCAAAAAAAAACTCGATACACGCGGTGCGAACATCGGCTGCACGCAGGGTTGCCACATTATTTTTCATTCCCTTCTTTAAATTTTGCTAAAAAAATCTTGTTTATCTGTGTTTTACTGCAGAAAATCTTGGCAAAAATCTTAACTTTAAACTTAGTGCTGTAAAAGTAGAATAGAAACTTTTCAGGTGCCTGCTTATGCACTTCTTTTTTATAATTGCTATTGAGTTGAATGCGAAATAAAACAGATATATACTCATCAGAACACATTTATTGTGATTGGCCGATAGAAAACGGTCTTTTCAATAGGGCAAAAGTTTTTTTTCTCGGTTTCCCTACACCACAACACAGCTAAACGGATATTCTTTCTTAAGAAAACTAGTAGTACAGGAATTAGTAGAAAGTTCGTAAAGAATTTTGTAGGCGGATGTCCTTCCGCCTAGGAATAAATTTTCAACTGCTGTCAAGAAACATGAATTTCACACTTTTATTGGCAGTGGTTGCTATGATGCTTTTGTTGAGTTGGCAACCCGCCCAAAAATCATCGCACCGCACCGACCCCACCGTTAACGAAAAGGACGAGAAGGAGTAGAAAAAGGGGCCAATCGGACTGCGTGTGCGCCTTCCACCATTTATTATTTTCAGTCTTTTGTGCAGTTTCGTTGCGTAAAAATGTAATTCGGAAATGTAGAGAATAAACGGATTTAGTTTGTAGTGTAAAGAAAGCATCTTTATTTCGAATGGATTACAGTCCATGTACCCCTTTAGGCGCTATTCATAAACCACGTAGACTTTTTTTTTCAAAAAATTGTATGGAGAAAAGTCTACGAGGGGGGAGGGGGGGGTCTGAGATTTTCAAAAATAAGTCTACGTGGTTTATGAACCGGCCCTTACCAGGCCAGGTCGAGCCTGAACATTGGTCCTTCGAGCCGGATTGGATCCGGAGTGCGAGTGCAAAAAAAAAAAGAAGTTGTGAAGTGTATGAAGAAGAGAGTGCGCGTCGCCATTTGGTTGGTTCCAAAGAGCTGGAACATTGTGGAAGTAGTCCCGTTGCTTCCTCCACATAGACGGATAGTAGTCCCGCTACTGATCCGTAAATCCCATGTGGCGTGTACTAAATCGTTCAGGCACAAATCACGACACGGGAATCAAGGTAGAATCGAAATCCCCTTTGTCGACATCGAAACGTGCGAAGGGAGGAAAAATGGCGGAAGTGAAGTTGCTGAGCTCCAAGCGGGGTGCAGTGAAAAGTAAGATGGTGAGAATCCAAAGATGCGGCTGGAGACGATCCGCTTGCCATATCGATGGCACAGTTACGTGTTCATTCGCGAAACGTAGAAAAATACTACAACGAATTCAACGAAGCACATGACGCGGTCGTGCAACTAGTGCACGATAATCAAAAAGAAGCCCAGGAAGAGAAGCTGATCGAGTTTGAGGAACTGTACAAAGCAGTGCAAGTTGCCATCGAAACGCTAATTGACGGTCATGCACAAATCGCCAATCTGGATCGAGCCTGCGGACTCAGACGCAGTGAAGTTATTTCATCTGGACAAATCACTGGTGGGAAGCGCAGCAGGTATGCTGGATGTTAAAACCATTCAGGACAACAATTATCACCAAGCTTGGCAGCTCCTAGAACCACGATATGAGAACAAGAGGTTAATCATTGATGTTCATGTCCAAGGCATTATGCAGCTGAACAAGGTGACTAAAAAGTCATCCAAGGAACTCCGTAATCTCATCGATGAATGCTCCAGACACGCGGAGAACTTGAAGTTTCACGACCAACTCCTGCAAGGTGTTTCTGAGCTAATGGTCATCCACATTCTGTCAGCAGCGCTTGATCAAGAAACGAGGGAGCTTTGGGAGGCCTCGGTTGAGCACGAGGAACTGCCAAAATATGAGGATACTATGGAATTCCTCAGGAAACGGTGTCTCATCTTGGAGCGATGTGAGTCAGCCGCACCAGTATTGTCATCTTCCAAGCAATCAGCTGCAAAGACAGCACCACCAGTCAAGGCAACCAAGGTTTCTGCAGCAGTCACCACATCCAGCCAGATAATCTGTTCAAAAGTATGAGCGTTACGCAACGGTTGGCAAAAGTGAGGGATGCCAAAGTTTGCTTCAATTGCTTGCGCAAGGGCCATATGATCAGATCGTGCCAATCGAATAGAACGTGTCCCAAGTGCAACCAGAAGCATCACAGTATGCTGCATAAGGATCAGTCGGAAGGCACTGTGTCATCAAACTCAAAGGAGAAGCCGGAGGGTAAAGCAGCAGAACACCAGGAAGCTACCGATGAAGTGCATCCGGAGGCAGAGGAGAATGGAAGTGTAGCCATGACTACGTCTTGCTTGGGCAATGGGGTTCTACACTCCTCAAAACAAGTTCTTCTTCAGACGGCGGTGATTAATGTGACCGATGTACACGGCCGTCTTCATGCTTGTCGTGCGCTGTTGGACTTTGGTTCACAGGCACACATCCTGTCAGAAGCGATGGTTCAGATACTCGGCTTGCCAACCCTGAAATGCAACATAACAGTGGTTGGTGCAAATGCAGTGAAGATAAAAAAAGGATTGAACCTGAATATATCATCGCGGTACAGTGCACTCCAAGATAGTATCACCTGCCTGATTTCGAGTAAGCCAACCGAAACCGTTCCTGCAGTGCCCATCGACGTGTCAGCGTGGAATATCCCTCCAGGGATGCAGCTGGCAGATCCAGACTTTTTCAAGCCAATCACAGGTACGTACGACCCGTACCAACAGGTGAGTGACACTATTTTGCTTTCTAATGCTGCTATGCAAGAGCCGTTGGTCGACCAATTGGAAAAATGTTGGTCTATTGAAAAGGTGGGCGAGACTTCGCTTTTCAATACTGAAGAGCAAGAGGTCGAACAGCATTTCTTGGACACGTACCACTGAGATGAATCTGGTCGATTTTTAGTCCAGATGCCATTTCGGGAAACAGTAGTGGAATTGGAAGACAGCAGAAGCCTTGCGTTGAAGAGATTTTATGCCTTGGAGAGGAAACTGTCGCGTAATCCAGAACTACGGAACCATTATGTTGATTTCATGAGAGAGTACTAACTGCTTGGCCACTGCAAAGAGATTCAAGAAGGAGACGGTGATGGTATGCCACGGTATTACTTACCACACCACGCGGTGTTCAAATTGGAGAGTTCTTCTACGAAAGTTAGGGTAGTTTTTGATGCAAGTGCTAAAGCGTCAAAATACTCCCTCAACGAAGTGATGAAAACAGGACCAACGGTTCAAAACGATACATTCACCGTGGATCTACGCTTCTGGCAGCATGTGATTGGATTCTCCGGTGACGTCACGAAGATGTATCGGCAGGTTAAACTAGATCGTCTTCACACTCGCTTTTTAAGGGTCTTCTGGAGAGAGGATTCGTCGCAGCTATTGAGAGTTCTGGAGTTGGTCACTGTGACATATGGAACCGCAGTTGCACCGTTTCTTGCGACCAGATGTTTGGTGCAGTTGGCCAATGAGGAGCAACATCGTTTTCCGGTTGCATCGAAGATGGTATTAGAAGATATGTATGTGGACGATATGCTCTCCGGATCAGATACAGAAGCGGAGGCGGTTCAGCGGCTGTTGGCAGTGAAAGAGTTGCTCTTTTCTGGAGGATTTCCAATTCGCAAATGGAGTTCAAATTCGACATTAGTGCTTCAAAGTGTACCCGAAGAAGAAAGAGAAGTTTTAGTGAAATTTTATGAAAGTGGACAAGAAGGAATAAAAGCTCTTGGTATGCTCTGGAACACGAAAAATGATCAGCTTAAGTTTAGAAGTTGGCCAGAAGAGGCCGAAGAACAACCGTTAACGAAACGGTATGTGTTGTCGGAAATATCGAAACTGTATGATCCACTGGGACTAATCCAACCAGTGACAGTGTGTGCTAAAATGGTCATGCAAAAGTTGTGGTCTTGGGAGATGAACTGGGACGATGAACTTGAAGGTGATCTTTTGAACGAGTGGGTAGCTTTTCGTAAATCGTTGACCAAACTTAACCAGATCGAAGTGCCACGATGTGTCAAGTTGGCTGGTGTCGTTCGATACGAACTCCATGGGTTCTCGAATGCATCAATCGCAGCATACGGTGCTTGTGTATACTTGCGAAGTGTTATGGACGACGGAACAACAGTGCTGCGCCTAATGTGTGCCAAATCGCGGGTGGCGCCATTGAAGCCAACGACTATTCCAAGGCTGGAACTGCTTGCTGCGTTGTTATTGGTCCGGCTTATAGTGAAAGTGATCGAAGTGTTAGACATTAACTATTCAAGTGTTCTATTGTGGAGTGATAGCCAGATTGTATTGGCGTGGTTAAAAAAACCACTGGGTTCTTTGGAGGTATTCGTCCGAAATCGAGTGGCCGAAATCATCAAGCTTACCGGGCAGTTTGTCTGGAAATATGTGAACACACGACGGAATCCAGCTGATGTTGTGTCTCGCGGCCAGCTGCCAGCGATGTTGAGCAAGAACTTTCTCTGGTGGAATGGGCCAGAGTTCCTGAGCCAAGAAGAATACTATGACCCTGAACTGTGTCCAATCCTGGAATCGAATATTCCTGAGTTGAAGGCTGTCGCAGTTGTCGTGAAAAAGTGTGATAAATTGCCAGTGTTTGAAAGGATTAGTGATTTCCGTAAACTCCAGCGTGTTGTTGCATACGTTTTGCGCTTCGTTCGTAACTGCAATCGCAAGTCTACAAGCCAACCACAAACTACCAAATCATATCTGACTGTTGCTGAAATGCAAACTGCATTGAAATGCATTGTAAGGGGGATTCAAATGTCAGAATTACCTGATGAAATCCGGTGCCTTGAGAAGAGAGAAATACCGCACCGATTGGGGACTCTTAGCCCATTTCTTGACGATGATCACTTGATGAGGGTGGGCGGTCGTTTGCAGAAGTCAGCTTTGCCGTTCGAATCGAAACATCCACTTGTGTTGCCGAACCATCTCATAACGGAGATGATAATTCGAGCTCTTCACGTCGAGAACCTGCACGTAGGGCCTTCAGGACTGTTGGCCATTGTTCGGCAAAGCTTTTGGCCCTTGAAGGGCATGTCCACAATTAAAAAGGTTACGCGAAATTGTGTTGCTTGTTTTAAAACGAAACCACGTGGCTTGCAGCAGCTTATGGGAAGCCTACCTGAGGAACGAGTGAATGCAGTGGCTCCTTTTGAGTACACCGGTGTGGACTACGCCGGACCTGTGCTTGTGAAACAAGGGAAATATCGTCCGAAAGTCATCAAGTGCTATATTGCCGTGTTCGTGTGCATGGCGACGAAGAATGTGCATCTGGAATTAGTGTCGGATCTCACTACCGCCGCGTTTATTGCTGCACTGGAGCGCTTCATAAATCGTCGAGGTCTAGTGAAGAAAATGTATTCAGACAACGGTACTAATTTTGTGGGGGCTTCAAATGAGCTTCACCAGTTGTATGTGGATTTCCAGAGTGAGGCCCATCGTCGTGCTATCAACGATTTATTGTTGGCAAAGGAAAAAGAGTGGCACTTCATCCCTCCCAGAGCACCAAATTTCGGTGGCTTGTGGGAGGCATCGATTATAATAAAAATTTGAGTTTCATTTGTTGATGCCCCTCCTCCCTCCTTCAGAAAGGGGAGGGGTCTTGAACTACCATAGAAACATTCTTGCTTTCAAAACCCCCCACATGCCAAATTTGATTCGATTTGCTTGATTAGTTCTCGGGCTATGAAGAAATTTGTATCTCATTTGTATGAGAGCGCCCCTTCCTAAGAGAGTAGGGGTCTCAAACAATCATAAGAACCTTCCCCAGCCCCAAAAAACCCTTCATATAAATTTTCACGTTGGTCGGTTCAGAACTTTCCGAGTCTATAAGGGTCTGACAGACAGAAATTCATTTTTATGTATGCAGAAATCTAGCCACCAAATATGGTTGGGGGTAATGCTAAAAGTGGTTTCATTTACTTAATTAGTTCTCGAGTTATGCAGAAATTTGCTTTTTATTTGTAAGGGAGCCCCCCCCCCTCTTCAAAATGGGGAGGGGTATTGAACTGCCATAGAAATATTTCTTGCCTCCAAAAACCTCAACATGCCAAATTTGGTTTCATTTGCTTCATTAGCTCTCGAGTTATGCAGAAATTCGTGTTTCATTTGTATGAGAGACTCCTCTTTCAGTGAGCGGAGGAGTTTCAAACTACCATAAAAACATTTCTTGCCTATAACAACCTCTACATGCCAAAATTGGTTCCAGTAACTTGATAAATTCTCGACTTTTTCAGAAATTTGTGTTTTTTTTGTATATGAGCCCTCCTTTCAGAAAAGGGAGGGGTCTCGAGTCACCTTAGAAACATTTCTTGCCTTCAAAAACCTTTATCTGCCAAATGTGGTTCCATTAACTTGATTAGTTCTCGAGTTATGCAGAAATGTGTGTTTCATTTGTTTGAACCCCTTGAGAAGAGAGAAATACCGCACCGATTGGGGAATCTTAGCCCATTTCTTGACGATGATCACTTGATGAGGGTGGGCGGTCGTTTGCAGAAGTCAGCTTTGCCGTTCGAATCGAAACATCCACTTGTGTTGCCGAACCATCCGATAACGGAGATGATAATTCGAGCTCTTCACGTCGAGAACCTGCACGTAGGGCCTTCAGGACTGTTGGCCATTGTTCGGCAAAGCTTTTGGCCCTTGAAGGGCATGTCCACAATTAAAAGGGTTACGCGAAATTGTGTTGCTTGTTTTAAAACGAAACCACGTGGCTTGCAGCAGCTTATGGGAAGCCTACCTGAGGAACGAGTGAATGCAGTGGCTCCTTTTGAGTACACCGGTGTGGACTACGCCGGACCTGTGCTTGTGAAACAAGGGAAATATCGTCCGAAAGTCATCAAGTGCTATATTGCCGTGTTCGTGTGCATGGCGACGAAGAATGTGCATTTGGAATTAGTGTCGGATCTCACTACCGCCGCGTTTATTGCTGCACTGGAGCGCTTCATAAATCGTGTGTTTCATTTGTTTGAAACCCCTCCCCCCACCCCACCCCCCTTCCAGAGGGTAGAGAAGTCTCAAACTACCATAGAAACATTTCTCTCCTCCAAAAACCTCCACTTGCCATTTTGATTCCATATGCTTGGCTAGTTCTCGACAAAAATTAGTGTTTCATTTGTATAGGAGCCCTCCTCTTACAGGGGGCGGAGGGGTCTCAAACCACCATAGAAATATTTTTTGCTTTCAAAAACCTCTACCTGCCAAATTTGGTTCCATTTACTTGATTGGTTCTCGAGTTATGCAGAAACTTGTGTTTCATTTGTATGGGAGCCCCACCCCCCTACCAGAGAGAGAGGAGAGGTCTCGAACCACCGTAGAAACATTTATTGTCTTAAAAATCCCCGCAAGCCAAATTTGGTTCTATTTCAGTTTTATTTGTATGACAGCACCCCTTCTAGGAAAGGGGAGGGGTCTCAAACCACCATAGAAACATTTTTCGCCTCCAGAAAACCCCACATACCAAATTTGGTTTAATTTGCTTGATTAGTTCTTGAGATATGCAGAAACTTCTGTTTCATTTGTATGGGAGCCTCCCTTTCTAGAGAGGGGAGGGGTCTGAAACTACCATAAAAACATTTCTTGCCTCCAAAAACTTCCGCATGCTAAATTTGGGTTCCTTTGCTTGATTAGTTCTCGAGTTATGCAGAAATATGTGTTTCATTTGTATGGGAGCCCCCCTTTCAGATGAGGGAGGGGTCTCTTACTATCTTAAGAACCTTCCCCGGCCCTAAAAACCCTGCATACAAATTTTCACGCCGATTGGTTCAGTAGTCTCCGAGCCTATTAGGGTCAGACAGACAGACAGACAGACAGACAGACAGACAGACAGACAGACAGACAGACAGACAGACAGACAGACAGACAGACAGACAGACAGACAGACAGACAGACAGACAGACAGACAGACAGACAGACAGACAGACAGACAGACAGACAGACAGACAGACAGACAGACAGACAGACAGACAGACAGACAGACAGACAGACAGACAGACAGACAGACAGACAGACAGACAGACAGACAGACAGACAGACAGACAGACAGACAGACAGACAGACAGACAGACAGACAGACAGACAGACAGACAGACAGACAGACAGACAGACAGACAGACAGACAGACAGACAGACAGACAGACAGACAGACAGACAGACAGACAGACAGACAGACAGACAGACAGACAGACAGACAGACAGACAGACAGACAGACAGACAGACAGACAGACAGACAGACAGACAGACAGACAGACAGACAGACAGACAGACAGACAGACAGACAGACAGACAGACAGACAGACAGACAGACAGACAGACATGCAGGTAAATGATCTGCAGATAAAGTTGAAAATATTAAATTTAATCACAATTATCGAGCTAAGGAACACAGCAGATCTAGAATCACTGGCATGCTTCTGTTTTTTTTCAACACTGCTGACTGTCATCGCAGAAGCTGGCAAGCTGGCAATCTTGCCAACCGACTTTAATGATGCGAGGGCATCAGGCATCAAAGCATCGCTGCAGAACGTAGTGATAGATGTCATCGAGACTGGGACCAAGGTGACTCTAATATCTCAGGTGGTCTATTTTCTTCAGTTGGTAGGGAAGACGGGTGGAGTTGCGGGGTATTAAATGAGATTTAGCAGTGGAGCGAAAGAGTAAGGAATACTCAATAGTGTATTACGCTCCTAACAGTTGTTGATTGCTTTTTTGCCTTGGAGTGAAGAGTTATATATTAATGTAAACGGTATTGGCTAAACGTTTTGTTTACATACATTACCACGTGCACTTGACTGCGACGACCAGTCAATAGGTGTTTTTTTTGGCTTAATTTTGTCATTGGCAAGTCAAAACACGAATAGATGTGCAGTGATAGTGTGCATTAAATTTAAAGTTCTTTCCTCAAATAACATATTAAGTAATTGAGTTAAATTTTACCTATTAGTTATTACGTTACGGTGAACAAAGTAGAGTTTGGTCAAATAGAGCACAGTTGTGGAGATATTATCTCACCGATCTTGAGTCGTAGTCTGTAGAAATCCGTTCCATTTAGGGTATAGTCCGAAGTCCAGTCCAAAGCAATGCCTACGGAAAAGACGAGGTCCTTAAATCCATACCCAAGTTACATTGCTAACACCATCCTGCTTTATTAAATTTTATTAAAGTTTTATGAAAGCCACTTGAAATCAATTTAGTTTTATTATGGCACCAAGAGGTGGCAACAGGTTTCATATTTTAGTTTTGCTTTATGAGAACCTACACAGCTTGTTAACAACGATCTTAAAAACTTGTTTCTCACACTCCTTTTACTCCTATCAAAAGTTTTATTTCGACTTTATGAACTCCTAAAATGCTGTATTGAAATGCCGTTTTAGGACTCATTGATATTATCTTATTATGGTCAGTTGAAAAAGCATTTTTAAACCATTCTGCTTCCAGCAAATGCATTAAACGGCAAATTGGCATCGAACGAAGTCATCATAAGACCACATAGTTTTATAATAGCCATTGCGAAGAAAAATTGGCTTTATGGCAAAACTGTGATTTTTTTTCCAATCGCCATATTGAAATAAAAGAAATAATTGAAATGTGAAAAAATAAATGCATTAAACTTTCAATGGTATGCAAACAAACTGTAGATTGGAGACTAATTTCGGCAATCTTTTAGATAATCTCATCCAATTCCAAGCGCTTTTCAGGAATTTCATGATTAATTATCGAATATGTTTGTTTCATTTTGATATATTATTTATTTAAATAGCCATGCATCGTATTTACGATATGACTTCATCTACAACATTTCGCCAATATACTCGGTCTATGGCCGCCTCTCTCCAACTTCGTTGACGACCCACACTCGCCAGATCCTGTTGCACCTGGTCCGCCCATCGTGCTCGCTGTGCCCCACGCCTTCTTGTACCGGCCGGATTCGAGGCGAACACCATTTTTGCAGGGTTGTTGTCCGGCATTCTCGCAACATGCCCTGCCCACCTTCCAGCCTTCGCGACATTCTGAATGCTGGGCTCGCCGTAGAGTTCAGCGAGCTCGTGGTTCCATCTTCGCCGCCACACTCCATCCTCCTGTACGCCGCCAAATATGGTCCTAAGCACCCGGCGTTCGAAAACACCAAGTGCTTGCAGGTTCTCCTCGAGCATCGTCCACGTCTCGTGCCCATAGAGAACAACCGGTCTTATCAGCGTTTTGTACATGGTATATTTAGTGCGGGGGTGAATCTTTCTTGACCGCAAGTTCTTCTGGAGCCCGTAATAGGCACGACTTCCACTGATGATGCGTCTTCGGATTTCACGGCTGTTGTTGTTGTCAGCCGTAAGCAAGGATCCAAGATAGATGAATTCTTTTACCACCTCGAATGTATCCCCGTCTACCGTAACACTGCTGCCTAGGCGGTCCCTGTCGCGCTCGGTACCTCCTGCTAGCATGTACTTTATTTACGACACATCCACCTCCAGTCCGACTTTCGCAGCTTCGCGTTTTAGGCGAGTGTACATTTCTGCCACCGTTTCAAATCTTCTGCCGACAATGTTCATGTCATCCGCAAAACAAACGAACTGACCGGATCGAGTGAAAATCGTACCCCGGCTGTTGAGCCCGGCTCTTCGCATGACACCTTCTAGTGCATTATTTTGATTTATGTTGTTGTAAATTCGCATAATTTCCAAGGCGCATTAATTTTCGGCGCTTATCGTGCCAATATTCACCATAAAAATAAATGCGCATATAATTTCGAGCATAATACGCCGTAGAAAACATAATTTGTTTTGGATATTTTGCTATCAAACAGAATTTCTTGCAACTCAAGACCTTTTTTTTACTGCTAAATGAATCAGAAGAGCAGAGAATCGAACAAAGCAGAAAAAACAACATCGATTTCATAGTGAAGTTTGACAGCTGCAGCCATTTGGCCACATTCTGGTTTTCATGGCAGCCAATAGGTTTTATGAAGGTTCTTAAGTGGTCATAACATCTTTCACTAGAACATTTACAAAATCTTTATGTTCGTATAAAGGTTTTATTAACTTGTTTTCACAACCATCTATAGAGTGGGCCATTTTGTACAAATGTTAGCTTTAAAGAAGCATAGAGGAGGTGTTGGTAGACTAAACAGTTTTGAATGTAGTTTTATTAACAAAGCCGGGAGGAGTGCTATTCGGCTGGAAAAAAAACTTAAATTGTTACTTGGGTAGGGATGTACACGTTGAAAAGCCAACTAAATTGATAGTTAATGCAATTATATCGATAAAACATGCAATTATTTTTCGCAATAATAATTACAGTTGAAGCTTACTCTGAGAGGAAAACTATCAAAACGAGATCTATTTGCGTTGCGCCCTAACATCTCCAATAGTAACCCATGTCGTTTTATAAGGTTTGGCACATAAGGCAGCTTGATTGTGTAAGAAACAAAACAAAAACAGTAAACATTGCTTAGCAGGCTGGCGGTTACGTGAAACAATCATAACTTTCAATTTGATTTCCATTTAATCTTGACATCAACATTAGTTTTCCAATTGCTGTCTTTATGATATTAGACTTTACTTGTGTATCAAGCGTCTCAAAAAAAATTCCAATACGAGAGATAGTTCCTCGATATTGCAGAGTACTTTCAAAAATTTGAGAAAGTACCCGAGTAACACATTGTCTTGCTTTTATGTTATGAAATCTTCTTTATAACCAAATCTAGCCGCATAAAAGTATTTTCAACCATTATAAAACTACTGTGTTGCTTGGGTATTGACCAGGATTTCATGTCCAACTATGAGCAAAACAGAACTATTAATTCATATCAACTGAAACCGAATCAACAGAGAAACAAAATTTATTCACAACTTCAAATAATACCGCAAAAGCCAGTAACGTGAGATGGAAAAAAAATATGTATCGAAAATTTAAAGAAAAGCATCAGAATTGCAGCTTCTGTGACAGCAATCCGGCGAGATAAGGTAAGTGTTGATTCTAACGCAAACGACTACGGCCACCATATTAGCTTCAGATATAGCTTCATGTGCTGCAGCTTAAGTATTAGCATGAAGCTATAAAATTTTAAACCCTAAAAGTTAATTATATATGCAAGAATATTATACACTATGACAGTGTTCTGCAGCAATCGACTAGTTGGCAAGAAGGGAGAGGAATTCCAGGGACGGTGCGGTAAAAAAAAAAGGAAAATTGAACGATGGAAGAAAGTGGAGAGGGTTGGATCAAATTGCTCGACCATCCCACGCCCGCACACATCCCGGAGTCAAGCGCACTACAGAAAGAGAGATACAAATAGAGAGAGAGAGAGAGAGAGAGAGAGAGAGAGAGAGAGAGAGAGAGAGAGAGAGAGAGAGAGAGCTCCTGGCTTCGAAGTTTGATGATGTTGGGATATAATTTGAAAGTTTATCTCTAGTTCACTCTTGGCTTCTCGTGAGGAGGTTTTCTCAGATCTCATCATCCCTTTGGATTTACCCCACCCAAAAATGGATCCAACAGGGTTGTCACAGTCTGCCCGATTCGGAGGTTTGAGTTTGGGAGTTTGACTGGCAGTACCATGAGTTAGACCCCTACTGGTCAGATCCAAACTATTTGAGGGGGGTGGTGGCGTTTAAAGCTGCATATTGGGTGAAATGTGAATGGCGTTTGGCAAACAATGTTACAGCTTGGAGCTATAAGTTTAAGTTGATGAAGCTCCAAGAGAAGCTCCTTTATGCACTCCCTATTCCAATGGAGTGAGGCTAGGTAGGAACCAGCTCCCATGTACCGAAAATAAACTGACGAAATTTTGTTTACTCTTATAAAATTTAATATTAGATGTGTAGCACTAGCTCCGGGAGGTGAACAAAGGAAGCACGTCTCCGAGATGAGATAGTGCGGCAAAAATCAAAATAATAAAAATACAACCATAACGAAGGCAGAGATGGGTAGCTGGGAAGGCTGCTGTGGTGAACAGGGACAATTTGAGCATCGAAGGAAACGAGGATGGGGCTAAGCAATTTGCCAAAGTTTTCATAGCTTTTGCTGACTAGATCCCCGGGCTTGATTATGGGAAAATATTTGGAATAACTTTCCCTCTAACTTTGTAGCTGATGGCTCGGTTGTCGGTCGTTGTCTTCTTTTGCTGCTGATCAAGCCGGAGCAGCTGGGTATCTGCAAATGACGCACTCCACGCTCAGGGTTCGGTCAGGGAATTGAGGATGCGAGTGTGGGACCACTTTTCGGTTGAAGAATATATGGAAGGATTTGGTTCAATCACCACAGAATATATTTATTGCATATAATATGGCTAAACTACGCTTGAAGCTTGATTTCAAGAAAACCAAACGGACGTAAAAACTTTAAACTCCATCAAAAGCATTTTTTTTTTGAAAACTGTGATGAGGAATAATTTGTTGGCAAGACATTTCACATTTCATTAAGACATTTATTGTAACCATGACACGGAACCAGATGGTAGGTTTTACCACGCAATAATCTTCACGAAAACATCCCTCAATTACGCAACATGATCATTTCATCAGATCAGCTCTATTTTGAATCCATTTGTAATATACAACAACTGTGTGAAGTTTGGGGACGATTGGTTTTACCTCGTTTTCCTCATTGAGTTTGAAATTTGAATGTAAATTAGTATAGGAAAAGGTACAGTGTCGGACAAAACAATAAGACCACTTTATTATGAAACAGGTTTAGTTGAGGTGCCAATTGTAGAAATCATCAAAACTATTAAGTTTATTTATGGAAACTTATTTTATTACCTTTGTCAAAGAAACGAAACATCATTACAGTTATAACAACTATTTCAGAAACAAATCTGACTTTCGAGCATTCTAATGTCGAAAAAACACGCGACAGTGAAATAAGACCAGTCACAAATTCATTCATAGTATCGGTTCTCTCAACGTCTATCATCAGTATTTGGTAGTGTATCCTTTTGTTCCGGATTACCGCCCGCACCCTCCGTGGCATTGACTCCACCAATGTTCTGCATGTGCTGACTGGAATCGCATTCCAAGCCTTCTGGATTCTGGCCCAAAGTTCCTCCTTGTTTTTGGATTTCGAGGGTTTTACTGACTTCTTTACGATCTGCCAAAGGTTTTCGATCGGACTGACATCAACGTTGTTGTCCGCAAACCATTTCTTGACGGTACGAGCAGTATGTTTTGGATCATTGTCCTGCATGAACTGCCTTTTCAACAGCATTTCCCACTCCGCAAGAGGTAGCATAACGGTTTGCATAATCTCGGCCTTGAGATATTGGCCCATTATCTTCTTAATCCAGAAGATTGGACCGACTCCGTACCATGAAAAGCATCCCCACACCATGATGTTGCCTCCACCGTGCTTGAATGTTTTCGTCGAGTACTGTGGGCGGAAGGCACAATCCGCCGGTCACCGAACCCACCGTTTTCCGTCAGATTCAATCAAATTAACTATCGTTTCGTCTGACCACAGTATGTTCCGCCATTTTTTTCCCGTTTTCGGAGCCAATCCAGTCCAGATGTTTTTCCGCAAATTTGAGGCGGTCTTTGAGGTGTTTTTGGGTGAGCATCGGAACCTTCCAGGGGCTTCGACTGCTAAGCTGCTTCTCGACAAGCCGTCTCTGGACTGTCCTTGAGCTCACGGATAACTCCAGCTCATCTCTGATTTTCGTTGCCGATTTGAACGGATCGGTATTAGAAAGCCTTTTGATGTGGCCATCATCCTTAGCTGTGGTCTTCCGGGGTCGTCCAGTTGCCTCGCGCGCTTTGTTGGCATGGATGGCATTGTAGAAAAATGTTTTCAACCGTCCCAGTATTCCAGCAATCTCTCGTTGGGATCTTCCTGCCGTGGCTTGTTGGTTGATGTACTTTCGCAACCTTTCCGTGCAATGATGGTTCCGGCCCATGATGTTTTGGTAAATTTCTGGTGTATTTTAAAAATAATCCAATAATAATGGAAGTTTTTGGGGCTGCAGTGGACTGTACTGCACTGGTCGATTTACGTTGCTCGCGTTCCTCTCGGGAACCGAGCCTGGTGGGATCAGGAAACCTTGCGTTCATTCCCAGGAAGACATCTAGCCCGGACACTTAAGCTTGACTTCGCCTCTTGAAGCCACGATGCCATTGGACTGGACTAGCTTTGCTTAGCTAGCAGCAATCTTCTGACACCAAACAACCGAGTCTTGAAAAAGACTGAAAATTCTCAAAACAACTCTGGATTTTGGGGACTGGCCGTCGGTGATTGAACTAGAACACTAGAGAACATTCACTACTTAAACCACTTTATTCATTTCGCTTATTTTCTATTTCACTTGTTTTCACTTCACTATTAAAAATAATACTTCATTCTTCGCTGTTAGGCACACTCCTTTTATACTCGTTCTGCGCTGTTGAGAATTTTCTACCTGCTCTAAATTGCGTAATGGCTCACGCAAGTATCACGTGTTACAGTGTGCCACAACAAATTCGCCTTACTTGTACCTGTCCGCACTTGAACAGGCGGAATTTTCGCGATGGTTTGATGATGGAAGAAACACTATGATTAGGTGAACGGACGTGCGTGGTGCTGCTAGACGCTGCTTACAACGTCAGTCCGACCTTTGGTCAACTGAACAGAAGTGGAGCTCAATTTTTGTGTTGATTGTAACGAAGTAACCATATTTAAGCATACCAAGTGACCTGCATCAAGAATCCAGAGATATTTGTTGTAAAACTAGCCCTACTGCGAAGGTGGTCCTATATTTATGCCGCATGGATTTCAAAATCAACACAGCTTTTCGATGTGTAGAGTTCAGTTGGTAATTTGCAATGCGGTAGCGCTGGCTCAATCATCTGTCAGATTAATACAGATGCTCGCCAGAGGGTGTCGCATGAATGCAATTCAAATTGACGGTTAGTGTGCTTACGTGAAGTTTTCATTTGCAGGTGGTCTTTTTGTTTTTGGGCAAATCTAATTAGGGCAAGCTCTTGAACGGTAAGTATTTCTGGGCTAAGGTTGCTCTCTTGGAGATACGACTGATACGACGACTGTGTTTTCTTCCAATTCATCCATAGATTCGACGACTGGCTCTGAAATTGGCCACTGGGGTTGAGCCAACCAAGCTGGACCATGCTTCCAAATATCGCTGCTGATGAAATCTTCGACGGACATTCCGCGAGAGACAAGGTCGGCGGGATTCTCTGAACCGGATATGTAATTCCATCTTCCTTCGTGGGTGTAATGCTGTACCTCCGAAACCCTATTCGCGACGAACATTTTCCATGTACTCAGTGGCGCTCGAAACCAGTATAGACATACTGATGAGTCTGACCAGAAGAACGATGCCGACACGTGAACGCCGATAGACTTCTTAACACGATGGTGCAAATGTGCAGCCAACACGCAAGCACACAACTCTAGCCGGGCGATAGACAGTCGTTTCAAAGGAGCGACTTTGCTCTTCGAAGCCAGTAGACGGATTTTTACGATTCCTTGGGCGTTTGAACAGCAAACAACAAATGTGCATGATCCATACGCAAAGGTGTGAAGCATCGGCAAAGGTGTGCAGTTCCATGCAGGCCTCTGGCAGAAATGCGTAATGGTCGACTCTGTAAATGGTGATTTTTGGTAGCTCGTGATGAAACTGTTCCCTTTTCGAACAAATGGCTTTTTGTACCGGATCATCCCAGCCACAAGTAAGTGACCACAACTCCTGCATTAGAATTTTTGCTCGAACAACTTCTGGTGCAACTAAACCGAGTGGATCGGAAAATCTGGCGATGTCCGATAGGATCGATCGCTTTGTGGGTGGATTATCCCGTTGCAGCATTTGTGAGTCGATGCGAAGTTGATCCGTTTCAGGTTCCCAACGAATGCCCAGAGCCTTAATAGTTTCGTTGGGACTGAACTGCAGGATTGATTTCGTTCCGATTTGGTCATCTTCGAGACCTTGAAAAACTTCTAAGCGGACCTCAACACTTCCTCAGCTCGAATCCTCCTTTGTTGAGAAGCTCAGAAGCTCCACCCGAAGCTGGATAGCTTCCTGGATTAAATTCGCTCCTCCAATGAAATTCGCTCCTCCAATGCAGTTCCATGCAGGCCTCTGGCTCCTCCTGGATTGAATTCGCTCCTCCAACCTCCATCAACATAGAAGTTCTTACGTAAGGACGGGCCAGCCAACGGATACGCATCTCCTTCGTCCTTTGCGAACTGCTGAAGCATACGGGTTGCCAGAAAGGAAGACGGGGCTAGGCCATAGGTCACTGGCTGTAGTTCATATGTCTGAACGGGAGTGCTTTTGTCGAAACGGAACAGTATGCGGAGTAGACGAAAATCATCGGGGTGATGCAGCACTTGCCTGTACATTTTAGCAATGTCTCCGACGACAGCTACTGGATACTTGAAAAACCGCAAAATTATTGAGAGAAGTTCATCTTGAACCACCGGACCAACGCAAAGAGCTTCGTTCAATGAGAAGCCGGTAGAGGTACGAGCTGATCCGTCGAAAACTACTCGAACTTTGGTAGTCGTGCTTACCTTACCTTACCAATCAGACTTAGGCCGGTGTGGCCTCTGCTGTACACATAAGTTGTTTCCATTGTAATCGGTCCATGGCTGTACCTCGCCAGCCTCGCTGTCTGCGGAGGGTCCGCAGGTCGCCTTCTACTTGACCGATCCACCTTGCTCGTTGCGCGCCTCTTCTTCTTGTACCTGTCGGTTCGTTTTCGAGAACCATTTTCACAGGGCTGTCGTCCGACATTGTTACGACATGCCCAGCCCATCGTAGTCGACCGATTTTTGCGATGTGTACGATGGGAGGTTCTCCCAGCTACTGGTGCAATTCGTGGTTCATTCGCCTCCTCCACGTTCCGTCTTCCATCTGCATTCCACCGTAGATCGTACACAGCACCTTCCGTTCAAAGACTCCAAGGGCTCGTTGGTCCTCCACTAGCAATGTCCATGTTTGGTAATCGTGCTGTCTTCTTTTATTACGGGATGGTGGGGTAGATAATACGTACGGGAGCTAGTTCCGTCGTCCGTCTCGACCAGTCGCATATGGCCGAGGGAGAGGTACTCCTTCATGAATTTGTGGTACTCCTCTTTAAAAGCAGGATTCCAATCCAGTCTTCTCCCGAGCAGATCATAACGTCAAATAGCACTGATTTTGGAATCCCCAAGCATCTTATCGAAGTCAGGCTTCCGAGGAAGGCGGACGATGTAGCGACTTGCGTCGTTCCTAGTCGTGATGGATTGGTAGATTTTCTCACAATGGCGTTCTTCAACTGGGTAGTTTTCACCGACAGTTAATTCCTCAGTCTTCCAGAAGCGTTCCATACTCTCTTCGAGGGTCATCATCGAAACTGCAACAATGTTAAGAGTGGCATCGTGCTAGCGGACCCCGTGACGACCCAGCCAAATACGCTGACAACCAGTATCGGAAGATTCTCGGCCAACTGAAGACGAGCGGTGCTAGGGAAAAAGGAGTGGAAATGTTTAGCACCCAGTACCATATCGATTTGCTCTTGTTGAACGAAGGGTCTGCCAGTGCCAGGCTTTTCGGAATTTGCCAGTCCTTTACTGAGATATCCTTTGCAGGAAGATCTGCGGTCACAGTATCCATCAACAGAAATTCTACACCGCATATCAGAAATTTTGTTTCGCGATTTGATCCGAGTGTAGATTGACTCACAAACGTTCTTCGATAATTTCCCAGCCCCCTGGATGGTCACGTTGACGGGATCTCTCCTTAGATGCAGTCTGTGTGCAAAACGATCGTTAATGAGGTTTAGCTGGGAAGCGCTGTCGAGGAGGGCACGAACTAGATGGTCCTCAGGTCATATGTATCGACGACTTTCACCAATACTGTTAAAAGAAAAACATCTTCACGAGGTTGTGGAGCGGATGCACTGGCAACGACACGGGGAACTGCTTCAGAGGCTTACCTTACCTTACCTTACCAATCAGACTAAGGCCGGTGTGGCCTCTGCTTTACACAGAAGTTGTATCCATTGTAATCGGTCCATGGCTGTTCCTCGCCAGCCTCGCTGTCTGCGGAGGGTCCGCAGGTCGCCTTCTACTTGATCGATCCACCTTGCTCGTTGCGCGCCTCTTCTTCTTGTACCTGTCGGTTCGTTTTCGAGAACCATTTTCATAGGGCTGTCGTCCGACATTCTTACGACATGCACAGCCCATCGTAGTCGACCGATTTTTGCGATGTGTACGATGGGAGGTTCTCCCAGCAACTGGTGCAATTCGTGGTTCATTCGCCTCCTCCACGTTCCGTCTTCCATCTGCACTCCACCGTAGATCGTACGCAGCACCTTCCGTTCAAAGACTCCAAGGGCGCGTTGGTCCTCCACTAGCAATGTTCATGTTTCGTGGCCGTAGAGAACTACCGGTCTAATTAATGAAGGCTGCAATAGTCGATTGAGGAACCGGAACTACTGTAGAGCGATCGTTTGATTCCACTGATTGAGTCGCCATTGATGTACGAGTTGGCGGTGCTTCGTTGGAAGGCTTCGTGGTTTCGCCTAAATGTTACATGCTATGGTGACGCTGGTTACAGTGCCTGCTGCGGAAATTTGATGGACAATTCCGGACATGATGGTTACCTTTCAAACAATTGTAGCATAGACGCTCATTCGAGACGAGCTGCTCCCGTTCGGAGTGTGAGAAGATGTTTAATTTCACGCCTTTCATCAAAGGATGTTCCTGGTTGCATGCTGGACACTTGTTGCTAGCGTTGTACGTGGATGCGTACGATGAAAGACGGTTATGAGGTGGTTTTTTGGTAGCAGAAGTGGCTCCAGTAGCATTGGTCACTGGCTGATGATGGTTCACCAAGATGGACTCCAGCACTCGCATGTCAATAGTTCGGTTGGTCACTGGTCGATGCGTGGACTTACCAGGCCTTAAGCGTCTCGTCCGGAAGCTTTGTACACAGCAGATGGTCCAGAATGCTGCTCCAGGAATCAGTCGGCTCTCCAAGTTGACACAAAATTTTCATGTGGCGCTGGAACTCGTCCACCAGCCCATGCAGCGATGTCGCAGATTCTTTCCGGGCCGAAGAGACTTCGAACAGAGCCTGGAGGTGTTGCTTCTTCAACAGGTAATCGTTAGCGTATCTGTCGACAAGAGGTTGTCAAGCCAAAATGTAGTTTGCGGAGCTGATTGAAATGGACTCAATCAACTGCGCTGCCTCGCCCTTCAGAACCGCCCTTAAGTAGTGGAATTTTTGGATCGCTAATACCTCAGAGTTGGAGTGAATCAAGGCGAAGAATGTGTCATGAAATCCTAACCATTGCATGTAGTCCCCGTCGAATTCAGGAAGCGAAATAGTAGGTAATTTTAAGCCAGATAGAGCGGAAGCATGAGAACCAGATTCAGGGATGCGAGTGTTTCGATTAATAACAGGAAGCTTAGAAACAAGATTTGCTTTAATTTTAAACAGCTGAGGTTCAAAGTCGGCACGAACGTTACGATGGTGTTGCCTACCTTCCTCAGTTGCCTCGTTGTCCTCCAGCTGACACTGCACCTCCTCCTAAGTAGCCCATATGCTGTTGAGATACTCCAAGCGGATGAAAACCTGCGACTGATCTCGTTCTTCCACGAAATGTTCCACGAATGCCTAGACCCGACAAGTGGAAAAAACTCAGTTGGGACAGTACTCACCGATTCCAAGACAAGAAAGTGCCTTGTATTTTTGTAAAAACAACTGCAAGCTAGAGCGATATTGAGCACGATCCGTGCGGGTTGAGCCCGGACTGTAGTGCGGGAATGAATGGAATAGGTCGATGCTTCCAGAAGGCCAATGAATATCTGGGACACAATGGCGGAACGGCGTGGCTTGAGTGATGGCGGTGTTCGACCGATACACAAAAAAATCAGGCGGAATGCCTTCACAATGGCGGTAGTCGGATGTGCTCAAAATGGCTTTGCAGCAATCAATAACTCCGGCCCGTAGAACAAAAATACCTGATGCCCGATTGTTCGAGCCTTGGGTTTATCAATAATCGGGAACAAGATGGCATCCCCCAGTGGATCGTCCCACGTGCTTCTAGTGGATGCTGGATCCCGGACGGTGTCGACGATCCTGGTCACGGCACCAAATTTATGTTGGCTCTTACCGGAAACAAGATCCTACGTTGTGTTTTTAGATGGCTGAACGGTGGGCTGTGACAACAGTAATAACAGCACAGGCACGAGAAAAAAAAGGGTCTCACAGGACAACGGCTATTTTTATATATTTGTTCAACTGTTCTCACTACAGGTTAAAGTGCGACTGACTAGCGATGACGATGACTACTGGGTTTGATCTTCTTTTGGGCAGCAACGTAATCAGCTGATCGGGTGCGGTTGCCAAGAACGCTAGAAAAAACTCAAATTTACCCCCGATAGCACCTGCTATTAGCTGAGAACGTGCACCGTGCTGTCAGTGGTACCAACAGCTCTTTACAGACGCTAAGTAAGTCTTTAAAAGAAGAAGGCAACGAATCATTCCTCCTAAATACCATAAAAGGCATTTTTGAACATTTTTCCAAAACTCACTTTCCAGAAACTGACTTAGCTGAGATTTATCCGTTTAAAAAAAAACCTTCCCCAATACTCAATTAGACCAACAGAATTGGTCCCTTTCAGCAGCAACCAGCTTACCATCTCAGACACCTTTCATTCCATCTACACTTCCTTCTGGATTGAATCCTACTTTCCGAACCACAAACCTCCCAAACCCGCAACTAGAACGCCTCCTCGAAGAGCCGAACGATCCACCGACTGGAGCACCACTCCAAAAGAGGAAACGATGCGTCCGGTTCTACTGTTTGGTCATGCAATTTATAAAATTATTACTTTTTCACCCGGACTCCAGTGTTGGTCCCCGTCGTCATTCACCCCACAACGAACATCTTCCATCCTGCTTGACCATAAACGTACATGAAATACGTGCCAACTATCTACAACCCAAATGGAAAAGATAGAGAAGAACGAGCGTGGTTTTCTTTCATATTTCAGAGAAAAATAATACAACACACATATAAAACCGGACTCGGTCCGTTTCCGAAAATTGCAGTTCTCCTAGGGAAAACGTTTTCTCACCACGAATGCTGCCGCCAGACTCCGGCAATTGGCCGACACCAACTGAAATTTTAATCTAAATCTATTTATCTAAACTTGTTTGATTAGTTTCCTTTCTTCGTCGGTTGACCAGAAACAAGTTTCTCCGTTCGGTCCATCGTCATCAACATTCATCTCAGTCCTCGTGTCATCGTGGCTGCTGTCAGGAAGATGTGCGTCCAGGGGTGGAATTCCTAACGAACTGACCAGGTTGGTTACGTCTGGAAGATAGACTATTTTTTCTCACGGTTCATCTCAGGACGTTTTCGAAACCGGTTCGAACTGGTTTGGGTTTTTTTTTCCCTAAGATGTGTGTGACCGCTTCTTCCGTTGCGATGATGCTGCTAATGTATGTCTTGAATGAAGCCGATTGATCCAATAACGTACTATTTTGAAATTCATAGTTGCATGTACATTTTTTTTAATGTGAAACAAGTAGTAAAAGCAATGATAATGGTTGGAGGAAATAGCCATCACTCACTCAACGCCTCCCAGCATCCTGATCCTCAAGCTGACCTCAAGTTGAACTATCTCCTAGCGTCGTTTGAATACTCAGGCGAACTCAACCTACTAGAAAAGAAAAATAATAGCTATTGCTTGGGAGATGGCTCTGGTAAAAACTAACGCAAAATAGAAGAACAGCAACAGCCGGACCCCAAAAAAGAAGAAAAAGAAGAGGATGACTGTTCTCTGTGCATCTAAATGCAAATAATGTTTCCAAATAGTGCAGCCTCCTTCCAGCAGTAGGTAGTAGGAGTTGTGCTCGTTATTCATCTGACGGGCGTTCCTGATTCTGAACATGAAGGAAGGATATGCTGATGGAATACCAGATGCACCCAGACGGCGTCTTCTTTGCCAACCATCCAACCAACCAACCAACCAGCCAAGAGGATGGACAAGTTGCTGCATTCGGCTAAGCCTGTGCGACCAACCGGTAGAAAAGGTTGTTCTCTCCAGGAAGATTGAGGATTGAACTAGATTTCCCCTCACACCCGGACCAAGCAGTCAGCCGGGCAGGCCGAGAACCGACCCCAGAGTGGGTGGTTTATGAATAACCAAATTTCTAAAAAAACATGATTTCGAGCAGAGAAAACTTGCTCGGGTCCCGGTCGAAGAGTTGAGAACGTGCTGTTGGCCAGCACACACCGGAATGTAAACGTGCAAAACTTTGCTTCATCAGCAGCGTGTGTATTTGAATTTGTTTGATACATTCAATTGGATTCGTCATCAAAACAAATGCGCATTACAACCGGCACGGCAGCATTCACTGCAATTTGGCTTCAAAAGAAATGCAGCCGTAGGACACATTTGATTTCCTGTTGCAGGATGCAATCAAGGGGGATTTTTGTGTGTGTACATTTTGAATAGCTGGTGCATGATTTTTGACCAGCTCATCGATTGTATGAATTGGGTGGGCCGTTAATCAAAAGGATGACTAAGTAGTAGGTTATGTAGTAAATTACGAAAAGAAGATTTTTTCAACATGATTCGTACATTGATTAAGAGATAATTATAATCAATAAGAAGAATGCTAAAAAAAAAGAGGTAAAGCTCAGTCGGTAAAGGCGCAGTTACAGAGCAACACCATGCTGGAGGTGGCTGGTTTCGATTCCCGGTCTAGTCTAGGAATTTTTCGTAAAGGAAAATTTCTCGACTCCCTGGGCATAGAGTATGATTTTACACAGTAAAAAATCCGTTCTGAAATACGTCAACCTCGAGTCAAAATTATCGGAACAAGTCGTTTTTTTCCTTTACGAATATACACCATGAACAAAAATCATGGAAACATGAACACAATCCCGCAATACAATCATAACGCCTGCATTACGGCGTAACGGGCACCAGAAAAGAAGAGGATAGCGTTAACTTTGTTCTAGAAACCATGATCTGATTCCGGTAAACGTGACCCAAGTTCATGATTCTTTCTTGATATCATGATTAGGTTCACGAAAGAAGGAACATAATTTAGAGTATCAAATGACAAAATTGTTTACATTCAATATTTTTATTTTGATAATCCGTCCCTCAATTTTTAACAATTTAACAAAAAATGCTTATATCATCATGCATGACAACCAAAACTGATCACAACACATCTCCATTTAGTGCAACACAAACGAAATCGCTGGTTTGTTCATTTCAGCTTCCAGCAGAAATATTTACCAGATGCATCACTTCGTTTAAATAATGCGAAAAAAATCGAAGATTTATTTATTTACTAGGATTTATTATCGTAATTGTTGATTTTCTGGGGCCTTTTCTAGATAGTGGAGCAACTTCTATCCAAGTAGCTAGGGTCTTGATGCCAATTTTTTCCAGAAAAGATGATGAAATGCAGATGTGGAGCGTTTCCAGATGAAATCAGCCGGAAAAAGTCAAAATCTTGCACGACCCTCTCCGTTTTGGGTGAAACTTTGCACATGTCTTCGGAATTGGTGATGATGGATTTTCCGCGGGTTAAGGGAATTTTTTGACTCAAGACATTTTTTTCAAAAAGGCGTATGTGTTTTGTCATGCGTATTTTTCAAAAAATCATAACTCGAAAACCGTTGGTTGTAATAAAATTGCGTCTGAAAAGAAGTTGTAGTTAATTAGTTTGACTTTATGAAAAAAAAAATGAACACTGTAAAAAATAATAATTGTATTCTTACTGGTATAAACAGTTTAACTAATTAAATACATTATGTTTCTACCTGAACAAAATACGCTTGTACACTAACATGAATACTAATTATTTTTGTTTCGGGTTAGGTTTTCATAATATACTGTAAGTAAAAGCAGCAAATTTTGTCGTGTTACCTACAGTAAATATCAGGAATCAGTTTGTCTAGTATTCTCGGTAATAAAAGGTATATTGTAGAAAATTTTATGTACAATTTGAAAAAAATACTTTTGCAGATGGACAATCACGACTAACATTTGAAAAAGGGATATTTTCATGGAAAAAGCCATTTTTTCGACATTAATTTCAAATTATCTCGAAAACGGATACATTTAAAATATTGCTCATCAGAAGCATTTTTGTTTAAATCACTATAAAAATCGTATTGTATTATTAAAATATGGTTATTTAAAAAATTGAATTTTTCTTACTTCTAAGAACTTTTTTATCTTAAGTTGCTCCATCGTACAACAACTTCTATTCTTCTTTTTATGACTCAAAGCCTTTTGAAAAAAAATTTATAAAAATCGTACGTTGGACAGATTTTCTAATTGATTTTTAAGTTTAATTTTTGATTGTTTTTAAGAAAAATTTTTTTGTTTTACAGTGTTCATATTTTTTTCATAAAGTAAAATTAATTAACTACAACTTTTTCTCAGACGCAATTTTATTACAACCAACGGTTTTCGAGTTATGATTTTTTGAAAAATACGCATGACAAAACACATACGCCCTTTTGAAAAATTTGTCTTGAGTCAAAAAATTCCCTTAACCCGCGGAAAGTCCATCGTCACCGATTCCGAAGACATGTGCAAAGTTTCATCCAAATCGGAGAGGGTCGAGTTCAGTCATTTGCTCATTTGGCAGAGAAATGCTCTGTGGTGAAATCGCAAGCAAAATGACATGTGTGATCTGAGTTCACGAGTTCATGACCAAAATCACAAATTTACGTTTATAGTATCATGAATTCATGATTTTATTTTACATTCTCTGGAGTACGAAAATATTGGTGGGCTCAACAAGCGTGAAGTTAATTCATGAATGTGGGATTGGTTTCAAGTACATGTGATTTACTCAATCACGTTAAAGTGAACTATGTCATGATTTCAAGCGGACTACAAGGTCAGCTTTTTGTGACTTTTTGTTCACGGATGTGGGAACGGATTTTTTTCCGTGTACTTTCCACACAATCATACTAACGCAAAAATGGTATCTGGCTTCGAAAGCTCTTAATTATTTAATAACTGTGGAAATGCATTTAGAACACTAAGTTGAGAGCAAGCAATGGGTGAATTGTAAAATTAATAAGCTTGAAATGCTAAAGAAAGAAAGTGCTGAAAAAAACCTCCATGTGTACTTGAAAAACTTTCTTATCAAAGCAGGTTCGTCAATATGACTGTCACAAATTTTCAAGTTCCAAAACAAGTCCTACATGAAAAACTTTAAAACTATTCTGAAGATGAGTGACTCGGAATTGGACTGGCCAATGAATGGGGAGGCGGCAGCGGAACGGCTTTAGCAATAAAACGGGAATGAAATATGGATATTTTTGGGGGAAATTCCGAACACTTTTCCTGAGGTCAATAACATTAAGACCGAATGGTCCCATATAATATTTAATTCTTATCTACACTGCCCAGTAGGATGCCAGCCAAAATCGACTTTTCGAATTTCAAAAAAGAGTAGTGCTCAAAAGTTTTGTCTTCTCAAAAAAAGTCCCCATGCAAAATTTGAGCTCAATCGGACTTCGATAAGCGACTCCCAAAGCGGTCAAAGTTTGACTTTTAAGACGCATGAACAAACTTCCAAACCGGGAGGTACATGAAATTTCCGAAATCGATTTTTTTATGCCAAAGATTTAAGGAATGCATGAAACGTTGAAAACTGGTGTTAGCTCGAATATTTATTTTTTTAAATCGGCTTTCTGGGATTATTTGAGTTGGGGGAGTGAATTCAATTTTACTTAAATGATTTGAATTCAACTGCTGAGATATTCATTGCAAAAGTATTGAAAAATATCCTTTATCATCGTTGGCAACTGTTAGCATATTATATGTGATATTTCATTAGGGTGGTTCACTTATTTTCCATTAGGGTGGTCCTTATTGATGAAAGTTGAAAAAGAAATAGAATTTGAATGGAATATAGAAGATAATAGTATTGACACATCTCTTAAATAATCATAAGCCATTTTCAGTATGTAATATGTGACATTGCGTTAGGGTGGCCTACTTATTTTCCACTTACCCTTTTGTCGAAAATAAAAAAAAAACAAATTAGAATTTGAGTTTGTATTTTAACACTTCATTCATCATCGTAGGTCATTTTCTAAATTAGATTAATGATGTTTAATTAGAGTTTGCTAGCATTTGTTCCTCTAGGGTGGTCTTTTGAAAAATAATTGAGAATTTGAATGAAATAGTGAAGACAATAGTATTTACACATCTCCTGTGTCATCGTGGGGCACTGTATGCATATAATACAGTGCGGGAAATAAGTATAAAGACAAACTACTTTCTGGGAATTTTCGTATGACATTCTGTGTAAACCAAATGCTTTCCAATAGATACTCAGCAGCAAGTTAAAAGTTCATCATCAGTAGTTTTCCCTTTGAGACGAGTCATTTCAAAACAATCCAAAAGTTTATTTTTTCTCAGGGGAAATAAATGTAAAGACAAGATCAAATACATCAACAGTATCATTTATTTATCGAATTTCAATTCAAGAAAATAACAAATAAGCAATGTGTAGCATTTCCCTTTTTAGAAATAACCTCTTGCAGACGTCTTGGCATGGAAGTTATGAACGATTTCAAATCATTCGGATCAAGTTTAGACGATTCATCCTGAATCGTTAACTTTCTTAATTCTTTCCCCGTGTCATACTTTCTTCCTTGACCATAAACTTTGCGAGAAAGCAAGCCCCAAACATTCTCGATTGGATTTCAATCGGGACTGCATGCCGGCCATTCCAGCACAGGGATGATATGGAAGTCCAAGAAGTTTTTGTTGCTGCCGATGCATGACAAGAAGCGTTATCCTGTTGAAAGATCATGTTCTCATCCATCTCATTGTCAGCTAATTGAATAAGAACTTCCTCCAAAAGCTGGCAATATACTTCCGAGTTCATCCGTGTTGAAATGAAACAAACGGGTGTTTTTGCAGATACACTAAATCCTGCCCAAATCGAACCGGTATCTCCACCAAAATTCCTTTTTTCTTTAGTTCACTGTACACCACATTAGACCACTCATCCTTCCAGAACTGGTAATTTTCAGCAAAGGCAAAACGGGCCTTCTTATGACGATCAAGAAGTTTTGGTGCAGGTGCCGTTTTTCTAAAGGAAATATTGGGATCTTTACTCAAAATCTGACAAATCCGACGTTTGGACACAGGAAGATTCATTTCGGCTTTGATGGCAGTCGGACACAGCCTTTGATGGACTGCAAGTCGTTTGATTTCCCTCTTCATCCTCGGTGTCTGAATAGACGGACGTCCGGGTCGCTTCTTAGTGGCATATTTTTTACCCAACCGTAGGTAATTATACACGACATCCTTACTAGTTCCTATTCTTCTGCCAATTTCCCAAAGAGCCAGACCTTGTTCATGGAGGATAGTTACTTGTCCTCGCTCAAGTTCAGTCAATCGCTTGATGCAGTTAAAGAAATGGTTCCCGGATATCGGAGATATTATGAGATTCCGGAGGGGACGTTTCACATGTAGATTTTCTTGTGAAATTTTGTGCAGGGTGCCGTTTAGAAATATTTTTTTCTAGTAAAAACGCAAAAAGCGGTAACATTTCCCAAGCGAATGATACATTGAGTTCAAAAATTGGCCTTAAAATGGCCGAGATTTGGCCATTTTCCTGGAACAGGTTCCTTTGAAAGGTTCTGGATGCGGCTTGAGCTTTCTTTCATCCAAAACATGCCAAGCGACACCTTTTTCTTTTTCTTTTTTCATCACAAAGTTTTTTTTAAGCTTAAAGAGGACATTTGGACACATTGGCCGCTCCCGGAACCATTGGAACGTCCCCGGGGGAACCTGTAGCAGGGGCCAATTACATTATGACGTCAATACATGACGTGCGACAGCTCTATCTTCATGGTTTTTCATAAATAAGGTTTTCGCATACTAGAAAAGACCATTGGTCACATTGACCGCTCCCGGGACCACCGAAACGACCCCGGGGGAACCTGTTGTAGACCAATTACATTTTTACACCCAAAAAAGCCGTGCGACAGCTCTATCTTCATGGTTTTTCGTAAATAAGGTTTAGGTATATTAGAAAAGCCACATTGAAAAGAATTGAACACATTGGAACCTTCTGGGAGCGACACATTGGCCACTTCCAAACGGTGAAGGAATTTTTCATACTGCCGGAATTATCAAGTCTTGGTATGAGGCACACGATGAGGACTTTAAGCATCTGCCATGGCCAGCACAATCTCTAGATTTGAACATTATCGAGTCACTTTGGTCCACATTTGAAGCTCGGATTCGCAGTGTTTTTTCTCCTCCACCGTTGCTGAAAGTGCTCGAGGATCTTCTAATCCAAGAATGGTACCGAATTCCAATTGAAACCATTCAAAAACTGTATGAGCCAATTCCAAGACGAATCCAAGCGGTCATTCACGCAAATGGCGGTCCACCGCCGTATTAGTATGCATTCTCATTAAACAGTAGAGAAATATAGAAAACTTTCATTTGTTAAAGGTCATATTTTTCTAACGACTATTCGTGAATACGAAAAATATAAAACACATCATGTTCAGATACGAAAACACAGTTGTCTCAACAAAATGTTCTTCTGGGGCGTATCGGTGGTTTCGAGGGTTGCTAATGTGTTAAACAGGTTTCTCCGGGGACGTTCTGGTGTTAAAATGTAATAGGTCTACTACAGGTTCTTCCGGGGACGTTACAGTTATCCTGGAAGCGGCCAGTGTGTCCAAATGTAAACTTTAAGTTTAAAACAAGCTTTGTGATGAAAAAAGAAGAAAAAAGAGGTGTCGCACGGCATGTTTTGGCGTAAACATGTAATTGGCCCCTGCTAGAGGTTCCCCCGGGGACGTTCCGATGGCCCCGGGAGTGGCCAATGTGCCCAATGGCCCTTTTACGTATATCTAAACATTCTTTATGAAACATCATGAAGATAGAGCTGTCACACGGCATGTTTTTGGTGTAAAATTTAATTGGTCTACTACAGGTTCCCCCGGGGTCGTTCCGATGGTCCCGGGAGCGGCCAATGTGGCCAATGGTCTTTTCTAGTATAAAAAAACCTTATTTATGAAAAATCCTGAAAATAGAGCTGTTGCACAGCATGTTTTGGCGTCAAAATGTAATTGACCCCTGCTACAGGTTCCCACCGGAACATTCCGGTGGCCCCGGGAGTAGCCAATGTGTCCAAATATCCACTTTAAGTTTAAGGAAAGCTTTGTGATGAAGAGGTGTTGCTCGGCATGTTTTGGATGAAAGAAAGATCTGGCCGCATCCAGAACCCTTAAGAGAAACCTGTTCAAGAAAAATGGCCATATCTCGGCCATTTTAAGGCCGATTTTTGAGTTCAATGCATCATTCCGCTTTTTGCGTATTGACTAGAACAAATATTTCTAAACGGCATCCTGTACAAAATTTCACCAGAAAATCTACTTGTAAACCGTCCCCTCCGGAATCTCGGAATATCTCCGGTATCCGGGAGCTATTTCTTTAACTGCATCATACAAAAATTAATTTTCCCGTCGGATGCTCCTAAGAAAATCAAAATCAGTCAATATTTCGTGAAGTTAGAGCACTCCAAAGTTGACAATTTATTTGCCTTTACTAGTTATTTTGTCCACCCCCTGTAAATATTGTTGTTATATACACTTCGGAGCAGACTTATTCTGATATGGGTTAACATCATTTTAAAAACCGTATATTTCAACACCCTTGTTATAAATTATCTTCAATTAAAGAAAAGTAATGTAAAGTCCAAAACAGTATTGCAACATTTCCTTAAACTATTTTCGGTCAATTAATTGAAATTAATTAATTTTCCAAGCCGTTTCCGTTGATCTTTTCCTCAGTGGCCGCCTTGCCCCGTATTAGTGACACGTTTGCCCCATAAGCCTAAAAAAGTTGTTTTTTTAATTAATCATTTATTTGTGCAGGCTCAATCGAATCAACTTTACAGAGCCAAATTTTCATATTTTTATACATCATTTATCTTAAAACTAAAGTTAGGGCGATAAAACCGATTACTCGCGGCCGTCTCGAGGTTAATAGGAATAACAAATTACGGATGGAAAAGAGGGTGAGAGTTTAAAGTAAGGTTTATATAACACATTAAATTTTAATGCTAAATTATCTAAACACTTATAACTATACAATTTATGGTTTTCTTTTGACTTGAACATTTTTTGAAAAAGAAAAAAAAACACACTCATACACAGATAAAAAAAAAACTTAAAGAAAACATACAGGTTAAACTAACTACAATCTTAGGCTAATGTTAGTTAAAAACACATAAATGAGTTTCATGTACTCCAAATCACGTACAGCCAAAATATCTCGAATTGGCACATTGGGTTGTCTACCTCGAGCCCGAAGGGAATCACAAAGCTCAGATCTGACTCCACGATGCTCAGCACAAGACCAAACAACGTGATCTGCGTCCTGATAGCCTTGTCCACACTCACAGAGATTGCTGTCGCTCAGCCCAACCCGGTAGAAATGAGCGTTCAAAGAATAATGATTGGACATGAGGCGAGACATGACACGAATGAAGTCTCGACCCACATCCATCCCCCTAAACCAAGATTTCTTCGACACCTTTGGGATTATAGAATGTTGCCATCGCCCCAAATCTCCTTTACTCCATTTATGCTGCCAGCTTACGAGTGACTGTTGACGAAAAATAGGAAAAAATTCGTTGAAGGCGATTTGTCGATCACAAATATCGCCTTCCATAGCGCCCACCTTTGCAAGCGAGTCCGCTTTCTCATTACCCGGAATTGAACAATGAGATGGGACCCATACAAAGGTGATGATAAAATAACGCGAAGATAAAGCACTTAGAAGCTCCTGTATTTTCATGAGAAAATACGAGGAGTGCTTTACCGGCCTCAATGAGCGAATAGCCTCTAAAGAACTGAGACTATCCGTGAAAATGAAGTACTGATCCGGTGATAATGAGGCAACAATTTCTAGCGTAAAGTGTATTGCCGCTAATTCAGCGACATATACGGAACAAGGAGCTTGAAGTTTACGATTGACGCTATAAATTTCATTAAATATACCAAAGCCTGCTGACTCCTCTATCAAAGATCCGTCAGTGAAGAACGATTTAGTGGAATCAACTTGGCCAAACTTTGCAGCAAATATTACCAGAGCAATCATAGGACGATGATCCTCTGGGATTCCATGAAGCTCTTGCGAAGGGCTGACATCCTGTGTTATGTACAAATGGTACAAGGTCATGAAGCGGGTTTGAGGATTCAACTCACGGAGCTTCTCAAAATTTTCGATCACCTGGGGGTTCTCAAAAAAAGTTGTTATATTAGATCATTTTTGGAACGCTTCAGAAACGATTTTTTTGCTGCTGTTTTCGTAGTGAGTAATTTATTGTCGAAGATAATGCATACCAATATTACTTAACAAAAATTAAACAGAAATTAAAATTTTTCACGTGGCACTTTTGCCTCTACTCCCACTAAATATTTGAGGGAGTTGATTCGATATAATAAAAGTTCAAATGGCATTGAAAAGGCCATTCATAGGACCATGTTTGACCAAATTTTTTTGTTAGGTTGACTTTTAATCAATCAATTTTAGAAATCCCTGAAAATCGTTCAAAATTCATAGTAGGGTATGTGTCCCTTGACTCAGCCTAATATGCAACAATCGATTACATTTTTTACTATAACTCATAAAGTATTTGAGCTGGAAGCGATATTTAACTAGTTATACACTTGCCTAGATATGTTCAATATGCCATTTGGTAGTATGTATCACGAAAAGTTACAAAACTCATTTTATAAAGTCACAAAATTTCGAGGGATATGGATGTAATTTCGGTTTATAAGCGCCAAATTGGGTCTATTCATGGATGCAAGTTCGTCCCATTTACAGATTTGTTATTAAATGTTGTCTTCGTACGATTTTTTTCTTCTGATTTTCTGATTCAATGCGTTTCCAGCTGTATTCGCTCTACCCTACAAACAATTTCATAAATAAAACTATACTAAAACTGCTAAGAAACACTTAAGTGATTTTCACATATGATTTAGCGACCATTTGATAATCAAATTATTATAATTCACTCTACGCAGATTTTGTTCCTTTAGTTTGCGTTAAGATGACCCATATGGAAAACTTTCAACCGAGACTCAGACATTTTTATTGTAAATTTTACCAATAACAACATTTTTACTACGATTTCCATATAACAGGCCATAGTTGGGAACGTGGAAAAAAATATGTTCCTTACATTGGGTCTATGGTTTTCTTGTTAAATCATTGTAATTTTACCTATGTGACCTGTTAGTTTATAACGTGTGACTATTTTCTGTACATCTTGGCTGTATTATTCGGTTTATAGGTACAATTTCTGCAAATTAAGATCATTCGAAGATCGTGTAGATAATCTGTTCAGCTTAACCAGTAAAGTCATATTGTCTAAAAAGTTGAGGAAATCGTAAATTACGCGGAAGTGAGCAACTATTAATTGATTAATAATGTCTCAACTGCTTTGGAATAAATCGGTCATCCTGATAGGAATATAATTTTGTTGATTATCGGCGAATTATTGACATTTTTGGAACATAGGCCGAATGAAGGAGCTAGGCTGACATTACATCCCGTTACCGTACATATGAATTAAAATACATTTGCCACCAAAGAAACCAAGGAAAAAATTTTTTTTTGTGGCATCCTATTTGCAGATAAAATTTTGCTTTGTTTTATTTACAATAAAGTACATTATTTTTTATAGGTTTTCGTAGGGATTTTTAAAAGTTTATGTATTTAATTAAAAAACAAAAATCGTTCTTTCATGTTCTTTTCGGGAACCGTTGTGCTATCAAATGTTATATGTTTGATTTTTTTTTCTAGTTAACTTTATCATTTTAAGTTCTCTTGCTTTTCGGAATGAAATTTTCACATTAGTTTTTAAAGATAATATATTTAAAAATACTTTATTCTAAAAAAGAATTTAAGCGTTATTTACTCAACATGTTTGCGAAAAGGAACTATCTGAAAAAAAAAATACAATAAACAAATATAATTAACACCAAACACGGAATTAAAAATTTCAAATTAACGAAATTCCAACGTAATGCTGGATGACTCAGGTTAAAATTTAAGGTAGGAAATTTACGAACGAAAGGCATCTTGTAACAACAATTATGATAGCACAATGTTTGCGTATTGAACTGGAGCATTAATAATTGAATTACTGCTTCCATTGTTGAATCGGTGCGTTCAACTTGAGACAGTTTTATGATTCATCTTTGCCTGCTCGGGAGAGCGTTATTTCAAGAACTTTTCTCTCATGCTCAATCTTAGCAGTCCGTGAGTCCGTGGCGTTATTGTTCGATCCTTCTCTTTGCATACCCCCGTGTGCAGGTTCGTCATTTTCGTATGTGTCAAGCATATCCAAAAAGGGTACATAAACACACCAGCATAGAAAAAGCATAATAGTGCGTTACGTTCTCATGAGTATGTGTGTGTTAAAAGTAGGGGAAGTCCGGTAGTGCTTGAATGTTTCTACGCTTTTCCTTGTCCTCTCGACGACGAAAGTTTGTCATTTCCTGTAAGAACTGATGCTATTTGAACACAGATGTCCTTAGTGGTTTTTGCTGAAAAGGGTAATCGACGGGATATTTTTTATGCTTTATAATCGATGAGCTTTTTCTTTCAATTCAAGGGTTTCTATGATACAGTGCAGTTGAATTTTTAGTTTAATTAGAACCTTTCAGCGTACGTTCATAGTTTAATTCATTAATGGGAAAGTTGCTGAAAAATGATGAGTTAGACATGTGCCCAAAAAGTAACCTGTGAAGTTTCGTGGATTAGCTACGTAGTTCTCTCATTTGTACACATTGGCATTAGGTATATTAACAATTATTTTAGCAACAAGCGCACATTTAAATTTATTTGTCGTAAATCGTACTGCAATTCCCTGCTTTTTTATTCTATCCACTTAACTTCAATCGAGTTATCTTTTAAAAATATATTATCCCTGTTTTAATGATTTGATTTATTAAAGTTTTTAGTTTGAAAAAATGGCGAGGAAAACATTAAGCTATAGTTTTGCAATTTGTGAGCAGCTATTTAGTTAGCCTACGCTTTTCTTTGAGAAGTTTAAAGTTGATGATTAGACATCGAATTCTTGACTTTTGTGCTAAGGAATAATAAGGAGATAATGGATCACATTCATAATAATTAACAACATATTTATGTAATTTATTTCCTGAAAGTTGTTTTTTTTCTTTCAATTTTCTTTGTGAAACGATAATTATTGCGACACTTTAGATTGATTGGTAAATCGGTTATAGTTTTCGAAATGAAACCAAATTTTTACAGTTGTTCGGTAAATGTATTTTTTTCAACTTACATACGTCGGTTAAATTTTAGGATGAGTTTGAGTAAAATGCTCGACTTTTGCGATTGATGCCTGCCATTAGAGTCTGAACTGACGTTTTCTTCAGTTTTTTCTCACTCCTTCATCATCGTCTTGTCGTTCTTAATCTTGTCTTTCGAGGTTCACTCTTTATCATGGCCCAATAGGTTTCGATCGGACGGAGTTCAGGATAGTTTGGTGGGTCCATGTCATTCTGTACAAACTCCTTCACGGTTTTTGAGAATGACGCAGGAATCCAAATCAGCCCTAAGCAACGGCTTTGGATGATGCTGTCTCAAACAACGGCGGAAGCCTCAATTTTGTTCATCTCACTGTTTATGGTGACTTTGGTCACGAATAATTCACTCCGTTTGCCACAAGTGCGTATTGCCTGCCAAATCAGGTACTTCAAAGCGAGTTCCGACAGCTTCTTCCGTTTGAAATGGTCATCTACAGCAAACTAGTTCTTACCCGTGAAATATTCCTGTCCGGGCAACTGCATGACATCTGGTTCTATGTAGGTCTCATCATCAATGACGCAGCACCGATTTTTCGTTAGCAGCTTCGGGCTGTAGGGTTTTTGGGCACGCGTTTTGGCAACACTCTGCTGGCGTTTGTCTCAATTTGGGAAGTTCTGCACCTTGTACGTTTTCAATCCAGATCGTCTTGGCCCTCTTGACGAAACGTTGAGAAACATCAAGGTTTTTGACCAATTCTCGCCTCGAAATGTTCGGATACCGTTCGAATGAGGATCGAAGCTTTCTCGGTTTTTTTTTCGCGTTGCTCCTGGGTTTCGTCGAACTTGTGTTCCACCGTCACCTATTCCTGGAACCTTTGAAGGATCCTTGAGATGGTCGAATGATGTATATCGGTCAGTTTTCACAAGGCGCGATGTGATAATCCAGGATTTTGAATGTGGATGAACAAAATCATTCCGTGAAATTTAGGAAAAATCATTTATGAAAATAATTACGCAAGTTTGAAATTGTCACATTGACTCATCCATTAAGTTTTATTCAATTTGTTTGGAGCTGTAATATATTTTGTACTATCATAGTTCCTATAAGATTCATTCTTGACAGATTTTTTTTAAATTTGGAATCCACTGGATTCTTCAAATTCAAACAGTTTTGCATTAACGAATGTATGATCTCTGAACTTTAATCATGCAATATTAAAAAAAAAAAATAAGAAAATCCTTGTGTGTTTATGGGAAAGTTATTCAATATATTCAGAGTGGTTCATCTAGCCCGACACAAAAAAAAATGCACCCAGCGCTACATATGTTGTATGAACAATAAACAATTTGTTTATTGTTACAGTTTCCAAAACCAAATGGATATTCGCTTGTTGGGTTTCTTGTAGTTTAGCTAGATAATTCAAATGGGCACTAACTTGTCGTAAAGAAAATTCGGATCCACCGACAACGTTGACTTTTATGGAACTTAATACCGTCCTGGGTATCTTGATCATTGCGAAAATTTTGTTGATCTACTGTGATTATTCTTAAGAGGTCTTGAATTAGTTGTGACCTGATTTTTGCCAGATTTTTTTTTTTGCACACGACTACTCAAATGCACAATTGTTCAATACAATAATATTGTGAGTAATGATAAAGTAATGACAAGGATTGAACTGTAAAATCAGACACAAGCTAAATGAATACAACGCTTTATGAATCACATCCGCTCGAATTTGGTAAAATGTTCATTTGCAAAACGGTAATGAAAAATACATTCAATAATAATTGCAAAAGCCTATCACCGACTCCGTTGTCACCTCCTGACATCCAATGGATTGTTACTGAAAAATACATAAAAATTAGATATGTATTAATATCCTCCTAGTCCTGGAAAAGCTGAAACAGTATAAATCATTCCAAACATCAAAGATAAAATTTCAATGAAAGATATTATTTTATAATACATGTTGTAATATTTTTTCTTCATACAGTTCTAGTAACATTTCAAAGATAGCAATTGGAGTGATCGAAGAGTGCGGTTTGATGATTTCTGAAATAAATGGCTTATTCAATCATAATACCACTAAACAAAATATTAAAATATAATCCTATACTGCTTATAAGCACATGCCAGTCTTTTATGAATTTTGTGAAATTTTTTTTAAAGGAATTTTATAATTTTATGAAAAATAAATTGAGCCTTTGATGCCTGTCATGATGCTCCAGGGTCTTACATGGTTTTGGAATGCAAAGATGATTTCAAAGCATGCTGAAATTATTAATAAAACGAGAATGGAAAATATACAATATGATTTAAAGGTACACGATCTTCAGTCACATCCCCTCACTTCGCTATTGTCATATTGACAACATTGCCCAGGCTACGCCAACCAGTGTCTCCATGTTTCAGCTGGCAGTCTTTTGTGATCATATGACTCGTGGAGGCGTGAGGTAGGAACTTGTGAGGACGAGAGGTCGGCCGCATCCTCCTTCGAAGTTGTCAACTCACCATTTGAAGCCCAAATCTGATTACTTCATTTATCACCGATAAATTAAAATTCCAGTTTGTGTGCCCATTGGATTACCCCTCGGGAAATGTAACGAACCCTTTTTTTCAATTTTTTTGAAAAAATGCCTTTTGTTTCAATTGCTTGCATTTCCGAAACAATTATGTTTCAAAATTATTTGTTTGACGGTTTTTGGAGGAAATTGTTCAAGAAATCCAGAAAAAAATATAGTTATCGAGCGGCAGTGTTGCCAACCTTCCTTTTTTCCATTTTAAAAATTAAATTGTGATCTTTGTCAAATGAGTATCATTTAATTTTAAACATTCCAATACCATTGTGTTTCTCACACGTTTTTTCGTAGAAATCGCAATTTGGCATGTGGGGGTTTTGGAGGCAACAAATATTTCTAAGGCGGCTCGAGGCTCCTCCTCCACTTGGAGGGGGGGCTCTCATACAAATGAAACACAAATTTCAACCAAAAATGTGAAGTATCCAGGCAACTAAAGGGTGTTCCGATCAAAATTTGGTCAAACAGTAATGTGTGTGAGTCGACCAAAGTTTTTATTAATAAGTCAAATTCTTTTTCTTTTTTCAAGTTCAATTAATACAGAATACAGGAGAAATATTCAGCTAAGCTTCCTTTTTACCGAATGCGAATTTCCGGGTCTTTCGTTTAACACCTGTCATAACATTTTGTACAGTCTCCTTGTCCACTTTATTCGCCGCAGAACGCCAGTTTGCCTTGAACTGTTTCTCGCCTATAACAGCTTTTTATATCTTCTTAAGGTTCCGCTTGACGATGGCCCAATATTGATCGATTGGGCGAAGCTCTGGCGTTTTGGGAGGGTTCTTTTCCTTGGGCACCACTTGAACGTTGTTGGCAGCATACCACTCCATGGCCTTTTTTCCGTAATGGATGCCAAATCCGGCCAAAAAAGAACGGAACAATTTTGTCGCTTCAGGAAAGGCAGTATACGTTTTTGTAGGCACTCGCTCAGAAAAATTTCCTGGTTGACAGTTCCGGTCTCAATGTAAACGTTGCTCTTCAAGCCACAGGTACAGATGGCCTGTCACAACAGATATTTCGTCGCTAAACTTTGACAGTTTAATGTGCTTGAACATATCTGCCATATAAAAATCCTGTCCAGGAAGCTGTTTCAAGTCTGCCTTGACGTAAGTTTCATCGTCCTGTACCACGCAATCAAACTTCGTCAGCTTCGTCGTGTACAACTTTCGCGATCGTGCTTTGACCGACTTGTTTTGTTTATCGTCGCGATTTGGAGTCACCACTTTCTTGTAAGTCGACAGTCCAGCTCGTTTTTTAGCTCTATCCACGGTTGAAGGCGCCGCTCCCAGCTTCTTTGCGACATCTCGGACGGAGCGGTTGGGGTTCCGCTCGAAACAGCGGGCAACTCTTTTTGTCGTCGCTGTGGCCTCCGGCTTTCGATTTCCCCCCGATCCAGCTTTCCTGGTTGTCGACATACATTCACCAAACACTTTTAATACGTTGATTTAGCCACATTCAACAATTTCGCCAACTTGGCGTGAGAGTCGTTTGGATTTTCGCCA